>CAWVNZ010000565.1:0-14000 GCA_963930735.1 Dioctria linearis
ATTACGCCTGGGATTGCCTTTTCTATAGTAAATTATTCAAAAAATAATTTTATACTGTCGCAAATTTTAATTACGCCAGGGATTGCCTTTTCTATAGTAAATTATTCAAAAAATAATTGTTTAGTGTCGCAAATTTTAATTACGCCAGGGATTGCCTCTTCTATAGTAAATTATTCAAAAAATAATTTTTTACTGTCTCAAATTTTAATTACGCCAGGGATTGCCTTTTCTATAGTAAATTATTCAAAAAATAATTTTTTATTGTCGCAAATTTTAATTACGCCAGGGATTGCCTTTTCTATAGTAAATTTTGCAAAAAATAATTGTTTAGTGTCGCAAATTTTAATTACGCCAGGGATTGCCTTTTCTATAGTAAATTTTGCAAAAAATAATTGTTTAGTGTCGCAAATTTTAATTACGCCAGGGATTGCCTTTTCTATAGTAAATTATTCAAAAAATAATTCTATACTGTCGCAAATTTTAATTACGCCAGGGATTGCCTTTTCTATAGTAAATTATTCAAAAATTCATTTTTTACTGTCTCAAATTTTAATTACGCCAGGGATTGCCTTTTCTATAGTAAATTATTCAAAAAATAATTTTTTTCTGTCGCAAATTTTAATTACGCCAGGGATTGCCTTTTCTATAGTAAATTATTCAAAAAATAATTTTATACTGTCGCAAATTTTAATTACGCCAGGGATTGCCTTTTCTATAGTAAATTATTCAAAAATTCATTTTTTACTGTTGCAAATTTTAATTACGCCAGGGATTGCCTTTTCTATAGTGAATTATTCAAAAAATAATTTTTTACTGTCGCAACTTTTACTTACGCCAGGGATTGCCTTTTATATAGTAAATTCTTCAAAAAATAATTGTTTAGTGTCACAAATTTTAATTACGCCAGGGATTGCCTTTTCTATAGTAAATTTTGCAAAAAATAATTGTTTAGTGTCGCAAATTTTAATTACGCCAGGGATTGCCTTTTCTATAGTAAATTTTGCAAAAAATAATTGTTTAGTGTCGCAAATTTTAATTACGCCAGGGATTGCCATTTCTATAGTAAATTATTCAAAAAATAATTTGATACTGTCGCAAATTTTAATTACGCCAGGGATTGCCTTTTCTATAGTAAATTATTCAAAATTCATTTTTTACTGTCTCAAATTTTAATTACGCCAGGTATTGCCTTTTCTATAGTAAATTATTCAAAAAATAATTTTATACTGTCGCAAATTTTAATTACGCCAGGGATTGCCTTTTCTATAGTAAATTTTGCAAAAAAATAATTGTTTAGTGTCGCAAATTTTAATTACGCCAGGGATTGCCTTTTCTATAGTAAATTATTCAAAAAATAATTTTTTACTGTCTCAAATTTTAATTACGCCAGGGATTGCCTTTTCTATAGTAAATTATTCAAAAAATAATTTTATACTGTCTCAAATTTTAATTAGGCCAGGGATTGCCTTTTTCTATAGTAAATTATTCAAAAAATAATTTTATACTGTCGCAAATTTTAATTACGCCTGGGATTGCCTTTTCTATAGTAAATTATTCAAAAAATAATTTTATACTGTCGCAAATTTTAATTACGCCAGGGATTGCCTTTTCTATAGTAAATTATTCAAAAATTCATTTTTTTACTGTCTCAAATTTTAATTACGCCAGGGATTGCCTTTTCTTTAGTAAATTTTGCAAAAAATAATTGTTTAGTGTCGCAAATATTAATTACGCCAGGGATTGCCTCTTCTATAGTAAATTATTCAAAAAATAATTTTTTACTGTCTCAAATTTTAATTACGCCAGGGATTGCCTTTTCTATAGTAAATTATTCAAAAAATAATTGTTTAGTGTCGCAAATTTTAATTACGCCAGGGATTGCCCTTTCTATAGTAAATTTTTGCAAAAAATAATTGTTTAATGTCGCAAATTTTAATTACGCCAGGGATTGCCTTTTCTATAGTAAATTTTGCAAAAAATAATTGTTTAGTGTCGCAAATTTTAATTTCGCCAGGGATTGCCTTTTCTATAGTAAATTATTCAAAAAATAATTTTATACTGTCGCAAATATTAATTACGCCAGGGATTGCCTTTTCTATAGTAAATTATTCAAAAATTCATTTTTTACTGTCTCAAATTTTAATTACGCCAGGGATTGCCTTTTCTATAGTAAATTATTCAAAAAATAATTTTATACTGTCGCAAATTTTAATTACGCCAGGGATTGCCTTTGCTATAGTAAATTATTGAAAAAATAATTTTTATACTGTCGCAAATTTTAATTACGCCAGGGATTGCCTTTTCTATAGTAAATTATTCAAAAATTCATTTTTTTACTGTCTCAAATTTTAATTACGCCAGGGATTGCCTTTTCTATAGTAAATTATTCAAAAAATAATTTTATACTGTCGCAAATTTTAATTACGCCAGGGATTGCCTTTTCTATAGTAAATTATTCAAAAAATATTTGTTTAGTGTCGCAAATTTTAATTACGCCAGGGATTGCCTATTCTATAGTAAATTATTCAAAAAATAATTTTATACTGTCTCAAATTTTAATTACGCCAGGGATTGCCTTTTCTATAGTAAATTATTCAAAAAATAATTGTTTAGTGTCGCAAATTATAATTACGCAAGGGATTGCCTTTTCTATAGTAAATTTTGCAAAAAATAATTTTTTACTGTCGCAAATTTTAATTACGCCAGGGATTGCCTTTTCTATAGTAAATTTTGCAAAAAATAATTGTTTAGCGTCGCAAATTTTAATTACGCCAGGGATTGCCTTTTCTATAGTAAATTATTCAAAACTTCATTTTTTACTGTCTCAAATTTTAATTACGCCAGGGATTGCCTTTTCTATAGTAAATTATTCAAAAAATAATTTTTTACTGTCTCAAATTTTAATTACGCCAGGGATTGCCTTTTCTATAGTAAATTATTAAAAATTCATTTTTTACTGTCTCAAATTTTAATTACGCCAGGGATTGCCTTTTCTATAGTAAATTATTCAAAAAATAATTTTATACTGTCGCAAATTTTAATTACGCCAGGGATTGCCTTTTCTATAGTAAATTTTGCAAAAAATAATTGTTTACTGTCGCAAATTTTAATTACGCCAGGGATTGCCTTTTCTATAGTAAACTTAGCAAAAAATAATTGTTTAGTGTCGCAAATTTTAATTACGCCAGGGATTGCCTTTTCTATAGTAAATTATTCAAAAAATAATTTTATACTGTCGCAAATTTTAATTACGCCAGGGATTGCCTTTTCTATAGTAAATTATTCAAAAATTCATTTTTTACTGTCGCAAATTTTAATTACGCCAGGGATTGCCGTTTCTATAGTAAATTATTCAAAAAATAATTTTTTACTGTCGCAAATTTTAATTACGCCAGGGATTGCCTTTTCTATAGTAAATTTTGCAAAAAATAATTGTTTAGTGTCGCAAATTTTAATTACGCCAGGGATTGCCTTTTCTATAGTAAATTTTGCAAAAATTAATTTTTTACTGTCGCAAATTTTAATTACGCCAGGTATTGCCTTTTCTATAGTAAATTTTGCAAAAAATAATTGTTTAGTGTCTCAAATTTTAATTACGCCATGGATTGCCTTTTCTATAGTAAATTATTCAAAAAATAATTTTATACTGTCGCAAATTTTAGTTACGCCAGGGATTGCCTTTTCTATAGTAAATTATTCAAAAATTCATTTTTTACTGTCTCAAATTATAATTACGCCAGGGATTGCCTTTTGTATAGTAAATTATTCAAAAAATAATTTTTTACTGTCGCAAATTATAATTACGCCAGGGATTGCCTTTTCTGTAGTAAATTTTGCAAAAAAATAATTGTTTACTGTCACAAATTATAATTACTCCAGGGATTGCCTTTTCTATAGTAAATTATTCAAAAATTCATTTTTTACTGTCTCAAATTATAATTACGCCAGGGATTGCCTTTTCTATAGTAAATTATTCAAAAAATAATTTTTTACTGTCGCAAATTATAATTACGCCAGGGATTGCCTTTTCTATAGTAAATTATTCAAAAAATAATTTTTTACTGTCGCAAATTTTAATTACGCCAGGGATTGCCTTTTCTATAGTAAATTATTCAAAAAATAATTTTTTACTGTCGCAAATTTTAATTACGCCAGGGAGTGCCTTTTCTATAGTAAATTATTCAAAAATTCATTTTTTACTGTCTCAAATTTTAATTACGCCAGGGATTGCCTTTTCTATAGTAAATTTTGCAAAAAATAATTGTTTAGTGTCGCAAATTTTAATTACGCCAGGGATTGCCTTTTCTATAGTAAATTATTCAAAAATTCATTTTTTACTGTCTCAAATTTTAATTACGCCAGGGATTGCCTTTTCTATAGTAAATTATTCAAAAAATAATTGTTTAGTGTCACAAATTTTAATTACGCCAGGGATTGCCTTTTCTATAGTAAATTTTGCAAAAAATAATTGTTTAGTGTCGCAAATTTTAATTACTCCAGGGATTGCCTTTTCAATAGTAAATTATTCAAAAAATAATTTTTTACTGTTGCTAATTTTAATTACGCCAGGGATTGCCTTTTCTATAGTAAATTATTCAAAAAATAATTGTTTAGTGTCGATAATTTTAATTACGCCAGGGATTGCCTTTTCTATAGTAAATTTTGCAAAAAATAATTGTTTAGTGTCGCAAATTTTAATTACGCCAGGGATTGCCTTTTCTATAGTAAATTATTCAAAAAATAATTTTTTCTGTCACAAATTTTAAATACGCCAGGGATTGCCTTTTGTATAGTAAATTATTCAAAAATTCATTTTTTACTGTCTCAAATTTTAATTACGCCAGAGATTGCCTTTTCTATAGTAAATTATTCAAAAAATAATTTTTTACTGTCGCAAATTTTAAATACGCCAGGGATTGCCTTTTCTATAGTAAATTATTCAAAAAAAAATTTTTTTACTGTCGCAAATTTTAAATACGCCAGGGATTGCCTTTTCTATAGTAAATTATTCAAAAAATAATTTTTTACTGTCGCAAATTTTAAATACGCCAGGGATTGCCTTTTGTATAGTAAATTATTCAAAAAATAATTTTTTACTGTCGCAAATTATAATTACGCCAGGGATTGCCTTTTCTATAGTAAATTATTCAAAAATTCATTTTTTACTGTCGCAAGTTTTAATTACGCCAGGGATTGCCTTTTCTATAGTAAATTATTCAAAAAATAATTTTTTTTGTCACCAATTTTAATTACGCCAGGGATTGCCTTTTCTATAGTAAATTATTCAAAAATTCATTTTTTACTGTCGCAAATTTTAATTACGCCAGGGATTGCCTTTTCTATAGTAAATTTTGCAAAAAATAATTTTTTACTGTTGCAAATTTTAAATACGCCAGGGATTGCCTTTTCTATAGTAAATTATTCAAAAAATCATTTTTTACTGTCGCAAATTATAATTACGCCAGGGATTGCCTTTTCTATAGTAAATTATTCAAAAATTCATTTTTTACTGTTGCAAATTTTAATTACGCCAGGGATTGCCTTTTCTATAGTAAATTATTCAAAAATTCATTTTTTACTGTCTCAAATTTTAATTACGCCAGGGATTGCCTTTTCTATAGTAAATTTTGCAAAAAATAATGTTATACTGTCGCAAATTATAATTACGCCAGGGATTGCCTTTTGTATAGTAAATTATTAAAAAAATAATTTTTTTCTGCCGCAAATTTTAATTACGCCAGGGATTGCCTTTTCTATAGTAAATTATTCAAAAAATAATTTTATACTGTCGCAAATTATAATTACACCAGGGATTGCCTTTTCTATAGTAAATTATTCAAAAATTCATTTTTTACTGTCTCAAATTTTAATGACGCCAGGGATTGCCTTTTCTATAGTAAATTATTCAAAAAATAATTGTTTAGTGTCACAAATTTTAATTACGCCAGGGATTGCCTTTTGTATAGTAAATTTTGCAGAAAATAATTTTTTACTGTCGCAAATTATAATTACGCCAGGGATTGCCTTTTCTATAGTAAATTATTCAAAAATTAATTTTATCCTGTCTCAAATTTTAATTACGCCAGGGATTGCCTTTTCTATAGTAAATTTTGCAAAAAATAATTGTTTAGTGTCGCAAATTTTAATTACGCCAGGGATTGCCTTTTCTATAGTGAATTATTCAAAAATTCATTTTTTATTGTTGCAAATTTTAATTACGCCAGGGATTGCCTTTTGTATAGTAAATTTTGCAAAAAATAATTGTTTAGTGTCGCAAATTTTAATTACGCCAGGGATTGCCTTTTCTATAGTAAATTATTCAAAAAATAATTTTATACTGTCGCAAATTATAATTACGCCAGGGATTGCCTTTTCTATAGTAAATTATTCAAAAATTCATTTTTTACTGTCGCAAATTTTAATTACGCCAGGGATTGCCTTTTCTATAGTAAATTATTCAAAAAATAATTTTTTCTGTCACAAATTTTAATTACGCGAGGGATTGCCTTTTCTATAGTAAATTATTCAAAAATTCATTTTTTACTGTCGCAAATTTTAATTACGCCAGGGATTGCCTTTTCTATAGTAAATTATTCAAAAAATAATTTTTTCTGTCACAAATTTTAATTACGCCAGGGATTGCCTTTTCTATAGTAAATTATTCAAAAATTCATTTTTTACTGTCGCAAATCTTAATTACGCCAGGGATTGCCTTTTCTATTGTAAATTTTGCAAAAAATAATTTTTTACTGTTGCAAATTTTAAATACGCCAGGGATTGCCTTTTCTATAGTAAATTATTCAAAAATTCATTTTTTACTGTCGCAAATTATAATTACGCCAGGGATTGCCTTTTCTATAGTAAATTATTCAAAAATTCATTTTTTACTGTTGCAAATTTTAATTACGCCAGGGATTGCCTTTTCTATAGTAAATTATTCAAAAATTCATTTTTTACTGTCTCAAATTTTAATTACGCCAGGGATTGCCTTTTCTATAGTAAATTTTGAAAAAAATAATGTTATACTGTCGCAAATTATAATTACGCCAGGGATTGCCTTTTGTATAGTAAATTATTCAAAAAATAATTTTTTTCTGCCGCAAATTTTAATTACGCCAGGGATTGCCTTTTCTATAGTAAATTATTCAAAAAATAATTTTATACTGTCGCAAATTATAACTACGCCAGGGATTGCCTTTTCTATAGTAAATTATTCAAAAAATAATTTTTTACTGTCGCAAATTTTAAACACGCCAGGGATTGCCTTTTGTATAGTAAATTATTCAAAAATTCATTTTTTACTGTCTCAAATTTTAATTACGCCAGGGATTGCCTTTTCTATAGTAAATTTTGCATTAGTGTCGCAAATTTTAATTACACCAGGGATTGCCTTTTCTATAGTAAATTATTCAAAAATTCATTTTATACTGTCGCAAATTATAATTACGCCAGGGATTGCCTTTTCTATAGTAAATTTTGCAAAAAATATTTTTTTACTGTTGCAAATTTTAAATACGCCAGGGATTGCCTTTTCTATAGTAAATTATTCAAAAAATAATTTTTTTCTGCCGCAAATTTTAATTACGCCAGGGATTGCCTTTTCTATAGTAAATTATTCAAAAAATAATTTTATACTGTCGCAAATTATAACTACGCCAGGGATTGCCTTTTCTATAGTAAATTATTCAAAAAATAATTTTTTACTGTCTCAAATTTTAAATACGCCAGGGATTGCCTTTCCTATAGTAAATTATTCAAAAAATAATTTTTTACTGTCGCAAATTTTAAACACGCCAGGGATTGCCTTTTGTATAGTAAATTATTCAAAAATTCATTTTTTACTGTCTCAAATTTTAATTACGCCAGGGATTGCCTTTTCTATAGTAAATTTTGCATTAGTGTCGCAAATTTTAATTACACCAGGGATTGCCTTTTCTATAGTAAATTATTCAAAAATTCATTTTATACTGTCGCAAATTATAATTACGCCAGGGATTGCCTTTTCTATAGTAAATTTTGCAAAAAATATTTTTTTACTGTTGCAAATTTTAAATACGCCAGGGATTGCCTTTTCTATAGTAAATTATTCAAAAATTCATTTTTTACTGTCTCAAATTTTAATGACGCCAGGGATTGCCTTTTCTATAGTAAATTATTCAAAAAATAATTGTTTAGTGTCGCAAATTTTAATTACGCCAGGGATTGCCTTTTGTGTAGTAAATTTTGCAAAAAATAATTTTTTACTGTCGCAAATTATAATTACGCCAGGGATTGCCTTTTCTATAGTAAATTATTCAAAAATTAATTTTATACTGTCTCAAATTTTAATTACGCCAGGGATTGCCTTTTCTATAGTAAATTTAGCAAAAAATAATTGTTTAGTGTCGCAAATTTTAATTACGCCAGGGATTGCCTTTTCTATAGTGAATTATTCAAAAATTCATTTTTTATTGTCGCAAATTTTAATTACGCCAGGGATTGCCTTTTGTATAGTAAATTTTGCAAAAAATAATTGTTTAGTGTCGCAAATTTTAATTACGCCAGCGATTGCCTTTTCTATAGTAAATTATTCAAAAAATAATTTTATACTGTCGCAAATTTTAATTACGCCAGGGATTGCCTTTTCTATAGTAAATTATTCAAAAATTCATTTTTTACTGTCGCAAATTTTAATTACGCCAGGGATTGCCTTTTCTATAGTAAATTATTCAAAAATTCATTTTTTACTGTCGCAAATTTTAATTACGCCAGGGATTGCCTTTTCTATAGTAAATTATTCAAAAATTCATTTTTTACTGTTGCAAATTTTAATTACGCCAGGGATTGCCTTTTCTATAGTAAATTATTCAAAAACTCATTTTTTACTGTCGCAAATTATAATTACGCCAGGGATTGCCTTTTCTATAGTAAATTATTCAAAAAATAATTTTATACTGTCTCAAATTATAATTACGCCAGGGGTTGCCTTTTCTATAGTAAATTATTCAAAAAATAATTTTTTACTGTCGGAAATTTTAATTACGCCAGGGATTGCCTTTTCTATAGTAAATTATTCAAAAAATAATTTTTTACTGTCTCAAATTTTAATTACGCCAGGGATTGCCTTTTCTATAGTAAATTATTCAAAAATTCGTTTTTTACTGTCTCAAATTTTAATCACGCCAGGGATTGCCTTTTCTATAGTAAATTTTGCAAAAAATAATTGTTTAGTGTCGCAAATTTTAATTACGCCAGGGATTGCCTTTTCTATAGTAAATTATTCAAAAAATAATTTTTTACTGTCTCAAATTTTAATTACGCCAGGTATTGCCTTTTCTATAGTAAATTATTCAAAAAATATTTTTTTTCTGTCGCAAATTTTAATTACGCCAGGGCTTGCCTATTCTATAGTAAATTATTCAAAAAATAATTTTTTACTGTCGCAAATTTTAATTACGCCAGGGATTGCCTTTTCTATAGTAAATTATTCAAAAATTCATTTTTTACTGTCTCAAATTTTAATTACGCCAGGGATTGCCTTTTCTATAGTAAATTATTCAAAAAATAATTTTTTACTGTCTCAAATTTTAATTACGCCAGGGATTGCCTTTTCTATAGTAAATTATTCAAAAAATAATTGTTTAGTGTCGCAAATTTTAATTACGCCAGGGATTGCCTTTTCTATAGTAAATTTTGCAAAAAATTATTGTTTAGTGTCGCAAATTTTAATTACGCCAGGATTTGCCTTTTCTATAGTAAATTTTGCAAAAAATAATTCTTTAGTGTCGCAAATTTTAATTACGCCAGGGATTGCCTTTTCTATAGTAAATTATTCAAAAAATAATTTTATTGTGTCGCAAATTTTAATTACGCCAGGGATTGCCTTTTCTATAGTAAATTATTCAAAAAATAATTGTTTAGTGTCGCAAATTTTAATTACGCCAGGGATTGCCTTTTCTATAGTAAATTATTCAAAAAATAATTTTATACTGTCTCAAATTTTAATTACGCCAGGGATTGCCTTTTCTATAGTAAATTATTCAAAAATTCATTTTTTACTGTCTCAAATTTTAATTACGCCAGGGATTAGCTTTTCTATAGTAAATTATTCAAAAAATAATTTTTTACTGTCGGAAATTTTAATTACGCCAGGGATTGCCTTTTCTATAGTAAATTATTCAAAAAATAATTTTTTACTGTCTCAAATTTTAATTACGCCAGGGATTGCCTTTTCTATAGTAAATTATTCAAAAATTCATTTTTTACTGTCTCAAATTTTAATCACGCCAGGGATTGCCTTTTCTATAGTAAATTATTCAAAAATTCATTTTTTACTGTCTCAACTTTTAATTACGCCAGGGATTGTCTTTTCTATAGTAAATTATTCAAAAATTCCTTTTTTACTGTCGCAAATTTTAATTACGCCAGGGATTGCCTTTTCTATAGTAAATTATTCAAAAAATAATGTTTTACTGTCTCAAATTTTAATTACGCCAGGGATTGCCTTTTCTATAGTAAATTATTCAAAAAATAATTTTTTACTGCCTCAAATTTTAATTACGCCAGGGATTGCCTTTTCTATAGTAAATTATTCAAAAAATAATTTTTTTCTGTCGCAAATTTTAATTACGCCAGGGATTGCCTTTTCTATAGTAAATTATTCAAAAAATAATTTTTTACTGTCGCAAATTTTAATTACGCCAGGGATTGCCTTTTCTATAGTAAATAATTCAAAAATTCATTTTTTACTGTCTCAAATTTTAATTACGCCAGGGATTGCCTTTTCTATAGTAAATTATTCAAAAAATAATTTTTTACTGTCTCAAATTTTAATTACGCCAGGGATTGCCTTTTCTATAGTAAATTATTCAAAAAATAATTTTTTACTGCCTCAAATTTTAATTACGCCAGGGATTGCCTTTTCTATAGTAAATTATTCAAAAAATAATTTTTTTCTGTCGCAAATTTTAATTACGCCAGGGATTGCCTTTTCTATAGTAAATTATTCAAAAAATAATTTTTTTCTGTCGCAAATTTTAATTACGCCAGGGATTGCCTTTTCTATAGTAAATTATTCAAAAAATAATTTTTTTCTGTCGCAAATTTTAATTACGCCAGGGATTGCCTTTTCTATAGTAAATTATTCAAAAAATAATTTTATTGTGTCGCAAATTTTAATTACGCCAGGGATTGCCTTTTCTATAGTAAATTATTCAAAAATTCATTTTTTAGTGTCTCAAATTTTAATTACGCCAGGGATTGCCTTTTCTATAGTAAATTATTCAAAAAATAATTTTATACTGTCGCAAATTTTAATTACGCCAGGGATTGCCTTTTCTATAGTAAATTTTGCAAAAAATAATTGTTTACTGTCTCAAATTTTAATTACGCCAGGGATTGCCTTTTCTATAGTAAATTATTCAAAAAATAATTTTATACTGTCTCAAATTTTAATTACGCCAGGGGTTGCCTTTTCTATAGTAAATTATTCAAAAAATCATTTTTTACTGTCTCAAATTTTAATTACGCCAGGGATTGCCTTTTCTATAGTAAATTATTCAAAAAATAATAAATAATTTTATACTGTCGCAAATTTTAATTACGCCAGGGATTGCCTTTTCTATAGTAAATTTTGCAAAAAATAATTGTTTAGTGTCGCAAATTTTAATTACGCCAGGGATTGCCTTTTATATAGTAAATTATTCAAAAAATAATTTTTTACTGTCTCAAATTTTAATTACGCCAGGGATTGCCTTTTCTATAGTAAATTATTCAAAAAATAATTTTATACTGTCTCAAATTTTAATTACGCCAGGAATTGCCTTTTCTCTAGTTAATTATTCAAAAAATAATTTTATACTGTCGCAAATTTTAATTACGCCAGGGATTGCCTTTTCTATAGTAAATTATTCAATAAATAATTTTATACTGTCGCAAATTTTAATTACGCCAGGGATTGCCTTTTCTATAGTAAATTATTCAAAAATTCATTTTTTACTGTCTCAAATTTTAATTACGCCAGGGATTGCCTTTTCTATAGTAAATTTTCCAAAAAATAATTGTTTAGTGTCGCAAATTTTAATTACGCCAGGGAATGCCTTTTCTATAGTAAATTATTCAAAAAATAATTTTATACTGTCGCAAATTTTTATTACGCCAGGGATTGCCTTTTCTATAGTAAATTATTCAAAAATTCATTTTTTACTGTCGCAAATTTTAATTACGCCAGGGATTGCCGTTTCTATAGTATATTATTCAAAAAATAATTTTTTACTGTCGCAAATTTTAATTACGCCAGGGATTGCCTTTTCTATAGTAAATTTTGCAAAAAATAATTGTTTAGTGTCGCAAATTTTAATTACGCCAGGGATTGCCTTTTCTATAGTAAATTTTGCAAAAATTAATTTTTTACTGTCGCAAATTTTAATTACGCCAGGGATTGCATTTTCTATAGTAAATGTTGCAAAAAATAATTGTTTAGTGTGTCAAATTTTAATTACGCCAGGGATTGCCTTTTCTATAGTAAATTATTCAAAAAATAATTTTATACTGTCGCAAATTTTAATTACGCCAGGGATTGCCTTTTCTATAGTAAATTATTCAAAAATTCATTTTTTACTGTCTCAAATTATAATTACGCCAGGGATTGCCTTTTGTATAGTAAATTATTCAAAAAATAATTTTTTACTGTCGCAAATTATAATTACGCCAGGGATTGCCTTTTCTATAGTAAATTTTGCAAAAAATAATTGTTTACTGTCGCAAATTATAATTACTCCAGGGATTGCCTTTTCTATAGTAAATTATTCAAAAAATCATTTTTTACTGTCTCAAATTATAATTACGCCAGGGATTGCCATTTCTATAGTAAATTATTCAAAAAATAATTTTTTACTGTCGCAAATTATAATTACGCCAGGGATTGCCTTTTCTATAGTAAATTATTCAAAAATAATTTTTTACTGTCGCAAATTTTAATTACGCCAGGGATTGCCTTTTCTATAGTAAATTATTCAAAAATAATTTTTTACTGTCTCAAATTTTAATTACGCCAGGGATTGCCTTTTCTATAGTAAATTATTCAAAAAATAATTGTTTAGTGTCGCAAATTTTAATTATGCCAGGGATTGCCTTTTCTATAGTAAATTTTGCAAAAAATAATTGTTTAGTGTCGCAAATTTTAATTACGCAGGGATTGCCTTTTCTATAGTAAATTATTCAAAAAATAATTTTTTACTGTTGCTAATTTTAATTACGCCAGGGATTGCCTTTTCTATAGTAAATTATTCAAAAAATAATTGTTTAGTGTCGCAAATTTTAAGTACGGCAGGGATTGCCTTTTCTATAGTAAATTTTGCAAAAAATAATTGTTTAGTGTCGCAAATTTTAATTACGCCAGGGATTGCCTTTTCTATAGTAAATTATTCAAAAAATAATTTTTTCTGTCACAAATTTTAAATACGCTAGGGATTGCCTTTTGTATAGTAAATTATTCAAAAATTCATTTTTTACTGTCTCAAATTTTAATTACGCCAGGGATTGCCTATTCTATAGTAAATTATTCAAAAATAATTTTTTACTGTCGCAAATTTTAAATACGCCAGGGATTGCCTTTTCTATAGTAAATTATTCAAAAAAAAAATTTTTACTGTCGCAAATTTTAAATACGCCAGGGATTGCCTTTTCTATAGTAAATTATTCAAAAAATAATTTTTTACTGTCGCAAATTTTAAATACGCCAGGGATTGCCTTTTGTATAGTAAATTATTCAAAAAAAATTTTTTTACTGTCGCAAATTATAATTACGCCAGGGATTGCCTTTTCTTTAGTAAATTATTCAAAAATTCATTTTTTACTGTCGCAAATTTTAATTACGCCAGGGATTGCCTTTTCTATAGTAAATTATTCAAAAAATAATTTTTTCTGTCACAAATTTTAATTACGCCAGGGATTGCCTTTTCTATAGTAAATTATTCAAAAAATAATTTTTTACTGTTGCTAATTTTAATTACGCCAGGGAT
>CAWVNZ010000566.1:0-77697 GCA_963930735.1 Dioctria linearis
TTGCCTTTTCTATAGTAAATTATTCAAAAAATAATTTTCTACTGTCGCAAATTTTAATGGCGCCAGGGATTGCCTTTTCTATAGTAAATTATTCAACAAATAATTTTTTACTATCGCAAATTTTAAGTGCGCCAGGGATTGCCTTTTCTATAGTAAATTATTCAAAAAATAATTTTCAACTGTCGCAAATTTTAATGGCGCCAGGGATTGCCTTTTCTATAGTAAATTCTTCAACAAATAATTTTTTACTATCGCAAATTTTAAGTGCGCCAGGGATTGCCTTTTCTATAGTAAATTATTCAAAAAATAATTTTCAACTGTCGCAAATTTTAATTACGCCAGGGATTGCCTTTTCTATAGTAAATTATTCAAAAAATAATTTTCAACTGTCGCAAATTTTAATGGCGCCAGGGATTGCCTTTTCTATAGTAAATTATTCAAAAAATAATTTTTTACTGTCGCAAATTTTAAATATCCCAGGGATTGCCTTTTCTATAGTAAATTTCTCACACAAATAATTTTCAACTGTCGCAAATTTTAATTACGCCAGGGATTGCCTTTTCTATAGTAAATTTCTCACAAAATAATTTTCAACTGTCGCAAATTTTAATTACGCCAGGGATTGCCTTTTCTATAGTAAATTAATCAAAAAATAATTTTTTACTATCGCAAATTTTAAGTGCGCCAGGGATTGCCTTTTCTATAGTAAATTATTCAAAAAATAATTTTCTACTGTCGCAAATTTTAATTACGCCAGGGATTGCCTTTTCTATAGTAAATTATTCAAAAAATAATTTTCAACTGTCGCAAATTTTAAGTGCGCCAGGGATTGCCTTTTCTATAGTAAATTATTCAAAAAATAATTTTTTACTATCGCAAATTTTAATTACGCCAGGGATTGCCTTTTCTATAGTAAATTTCTCACAAAATAATTTTCAACTGTCGCAAATTTTAATGGCGCCAGGGATTGCCTTTTCTATAGTAAATTATTCAAAAAATAATTTTTTACTGTCGCAAATTTTAAATATCCCAGGGATTGCCTTTTCTATAGTAAATTTCTCACAAAATAATTTTCAACTGTCGCAAATTTTAATGGCGCCAGGGATTGCCTTTTCTATAGTAAATTTCTCACAAAATAATTTTCTACTGTCGCAAATTTTAATTACGCCAGGGATTGCCTTTTCTATAGTAAATTATTCAAAAAATAATTTTTTACTATCGCAAATTTTAAATATCCCAGGGATTGCCTTTTCTATAGTAAATTTCTCACAAAATAATTTTCAACTGTCGCAAATTTTAATGGCGCCAGGGATTGCCTTTTCTATAGTAAATTATTCAAAAAATAATTTTCTACTGTCGCAAATTTTAATTACGCCAGGGATTGCCTTTTCTATAGTAAATTATTCAAAAAATAATTTTTTACTATCGCAAATTTTAATTACGCCAGGGATTGCCTTTTCTATAGTAAATTATTCAAAAAATAATTTTCAACTGTCGCAAATTTTAATGGCGCCAGGGATTGCCTTTTCTATAGTAAATTATTCAAAAAATAATTTTCTACTGTCGCAAATTTTAATTACGCCAGGGATTGCCTTTTCTATAGTAAATTATTCAAAAAATAATTTTTTACTGTCGCAAATTTTAAATATCCCAGGGATTGCCTTTTCTATAGTAAATTTCTCACAAAATAATTTTCAACTGTCGCAAATTTTAATGGCGCCAGGGATTGCCTTTTCTATAGTAAATTATTCAAAAAATAATTTTTTACTATCGCAAATTTAAAATATCCCAGGGATTGCCTTTTCTATAGTAAATTATTCAAAAAATAATTTTCTACTGTCGCAAATTTTAATTACGCCAGGGATTGCCTTTTCTATAGTAAATTATTCAAAAAATAATTTTTTACTATCGCAAATTTTAAGTGCGCCAGGGATTGCCTTTTCTATAGTAAATTTCTCACAAAATAATTTTCAACTGTCGCAAATTTTAATTACGCCAGGGATTGCCTTTTCTATAGTAAATTTCTCACAAAATAATTTTCAACTGTCGCAAATTTTAAATATCCCAGGGATTGCCTTTTCTATAGTAAATTTCTCACAAAATAATTTTCAACTGTCGCAAATTTTAAATATCCCAGGGATTGCCTTTTCTATAGTAAATTTCTCACAAAATAATTTTCAACTGTCGCAAATTTTAATGGCGCCAGGGATTGCCTTTTCTATAGTAAATTATTCAAAAAATAATTTTTTACTATCGCAAATTTAAAATATCCCAGGGATTGCCTTTTCTATAGTAAATTATTCAAAAAATAATTTTCTACTGTCGCAAATTTTAATTACGCCAGGGATTGCCTTTTCTATAGTAAATTATTCAAAAAATAATTTTTTACTATCGCAAATTTTAAGTGCGCCAGGGATTGCCTTTTCTATAGTAAATTTCTCACAAAATAATTTTCAACTGTCGCAAATTTTAATGGCGCCAGGGATTGCCTTTTCTATAGTAAATTATTCAAAAAATAATTTTTTACTATCGCAAATTTAAAATATCCCAGGGATTGCCTTTTCTATAGTAAATTATTCAAAAAATAATTTTCTACTGTCGCAAATTTTAATTACGCCAGGGATTGCCTTTTCTATAGTAAATTATTCAAAAAATAATTTTTTACTATCGCAAATTTTAAGTGCGCCAGGGATTGCCATTTCTATAGTAAATTTCTCACAAAATAATTTTCAACTGTCGCAAATTTTAATTACGCCAGGGATTGCCTTTTCTATAGTAAATTATTCAAAAAATAATTTTCAACTGTCGCAAATTTTAAGTGCGCCAGGGATTGCCTTTTCTATAGTAAATTTCTCAAAAAATAATTTTTTACTATCGCAAATTTTAAGTGCGCCAGGGATTGCCTTTTCTATAGTAAATTATTCAAAAAATAATTTTCAACTGTCGCAAATTTTAATGGCGCCAGGGATTGCCTTTTCTATAGTAAATTTCTCACAAAATAATTTTCAACTGTCGCAAATTTTAAGTGCGCCAGGGATTGCCTTTTCTATAGTAAATTTCTCAAAAAATAATTTTTTACTATCGCAAATTTTAAGTGCGCCAGGGATTGCCTTTTCTATACTAAATTATTCAAAAAATAATTTTCAACTGTCGCAAATGTTAATGGCGCCAGGGATTGCCTTTTCTATAGTAAATTATTCAAAAAATAATTTTTTACTATCGCAAATTTTAATTACGCCAGGGATTGCCTTTTCTATAGTAAATTATTCAAAAAATAATTTTTTACTATCGCAAGTTTTAAATATCCCAGGGATTGCCTTTTCTATAGTAAATTATTCAAAAAATAATTTTTTACTGTCGCAAATTTAAAATATCCCAGGGATTGCCTTTTCCACAGTAAATTATTCAAAAAATAATTTTCTACTCTCGCAAATTTTAATGGCGCCAGGGATTGCCTTTTCTATAGTAAATTTCTCACAAAATAATTTTCTACTGTCGCCAAATTTTAATTACGCCAGGGATTGCCTTTTCTATAGTAAATAATTCAAAAAATAATTTTTTACTGTCGCAAATTTTAATTACGCCAGGGATTGCCTTTTCCACAGTAAATTATTCAAAAAATAATTTTTTACTATCGCAAATTTTAAGTGCGCCAGGGATTGCCTTTTCTATAGTAAATTATTCAAAAAATAATTTTTTACTATCGCAAATTTTAAGTGCGCCAGGGATTGCCTTTTCTATAGTAAATAATTCAAAAAATAATTTTTTACTGTCGCAAATTTTAAATATCCCAGGGATTGCCTTTTCTATAGTAAATTTCTCACAAAATAATTTTCAACTGTCGCAAATTTTAATGGCGCCAGGGATTGCCTTTTCTATAGTAAATTTCTCACAAAATAATTTTCAACTGTCGCAAATTTTAATGGCGCCAGGGATTGCCTTTTCTATAGTAAATAATTCAAAAAATAATTTTTTACTGTCGCAAATTTAAAATATCCCAGGGATTGCCTTTTCCACAGTAAATTATTCAAAAAATAATTTTTTACTATCGCAAATTTTAAGTGCGCCAGGGATTGCCTTTTCTATAGTAAATAATTCAAAAAATAATTTTCAACTGTCGCAAATTTTAATGGCGCCAGGGATTGCCTTTTCCACAGTAAATTATTCAAAAAATAATTTTCTACTGTCGCAAATTTTAATGGCGCCAGGGATTGCCTTTTCTATAGTAAATTATTCAAAAAATAATTTTCTACTGTCGCAAATTTTAATTACGCCAGGGATTGCCTTTTCTATAGTAAATTATTCAAAAAATAATTTTTTACTATCGCAAATTTTAAGTGCGCCAGGGATTGCCTTTTCTATAGTAAATTTCTCACAAAATAATTTTCAACTGTCGCAAATTTTAATTACGCCAGGGATTGCCTTTTCTATAGTAAATTTCTCACAAAATAATTTTCAACTGTCGCAAATTTTAAATATCCCAGGGATTGCCTTTTCTATAGTAAATTTCTCACAAAATAATTTTCAACTGTCGCAAATTTTAATTACGCCAGGGATTGCCTTTTCTATAGTAAATTATTCAAAAAATAATTTTCTACTGTCGCAAATTTTAAGTGCGCCAGGGATTGCCTTTTCTATAGTAAATTTCTCAAAAAATAATTTTTTACTATCGCAAATTTTAAGTGCGCCAGGGATTGCCTTTTCTATAGTAAATTATTCAAAAAATAATTTTCAACTGTCGCAAATTTTAATGGCGCCAGGGATTGCCTTTTCTATAGTAAATTATTCAAAAAATAATTTTTTACTATCGCAAATTTTAAATATCCCAGGGATTGCCTTTTCTATAGTAAATTATTCAAAAAATAATTTTTTACTATCGCAAATTTTAAGTGCGCCAGGGATTGCCTTTTCTATAGTAAATTATTCAAAAAATAATTTTCTACTGTCGCAAATTTTAATTACGCCAGGGATTGCCTTTTCTATAGTAAATTTCTCAAAAAATAATTTTTTACTATCGCAAATTTTAAGTGCGCCAGGGATTGCCTTTTCTATAGTAAATTATTCAAAAAATAATTTTTTACTATCGCAAATTTTAAATATCCCAGGGATTGCCTTTTCCACAGTAAATTATTCAAAAAATAATTTTCTACTGTCGCAAATTTTAAATATCCCAGGGATTGCCTTTTCCACAGTAAATTTCTCACAAAATAATTTTCAACTGTCGCAAATTTTAATTACGCCAGGGATTGCCTTTTCTATAGTAAATTTCTCACAAAATAATTTTCTACTGTCCCAAATTTTAAGTGCGCCAGGGATTGCCTTTTCTATAGTAAATTATTCAAAAAATAAAATTATTTTTTGAATAATTTACTATAGAAAAGGCAATCCCTGGGATATTTTAAATTTGCGACAGTAAAAAATTATTTTTTGAATAATTTACTATAGAAAAGGCAATCCCTGGCGCCATTAAAATTTGCGACAGTAGAAAATTATTTTTTGAATAATTTACTATAGAAAAGGCAATCCCTGGCGCCATTAAAATTTGCGACAGTTGAAAATTATTTTGTGAGAAATTTACTATAGAAAAGGCAATCCCTGGCGTAATTAAAATTTGCGACAGTAGAAAATTATTTTGTGAGAAATTTACTATAGAAAAGGCAATCCCTGGGATATTTAAAATTTGCGACAGTTGAAAATTATTTTTTTTAATAATTTACTGTGGAAAAGGCAATCCCTGGGATATTTTAAATTTGCGACAGTAAAAAATTATTTTTTGAATAATTTACTATAGAAAAGGCAATCCCTGGCGCCATTAAAATTTGCGACAGTTGAAAATTATTTTGTGAGAAATTTACTATAGAAAAGGCAATCCCTGGGATATTTAAAATTTGCGACAGTAAAAAATTATTTTTTGAATTATTTACTATAGAAAAGGCAATCCCTGGCGTAATTAAAATTTGCGACAGTAGAAAATTATTTTGTGAGAAATTTACTATAGAAAAGGCAATCCCTGGGATATTTTAAATTTGCGATAGTAAAAAATTATTTTTTGAATAATTTACTATAGAAAAGGCAATCCCTGGCGTAATTAAAATTTGCGACAGTTGAAAATTATTTTGTGAGAAATTTACTATAGAAAAGGCAATCCCTGGGATATTTAAAATTTGCGACAGTAAAAAATTATTTTTTGAATAATTTACTATAGAAAAGGCAATCCCTGGCGTAATTAAAATTTGCGACAGTAGAAAATTATTTTTTGAATAATTTACTATAGAAAAGGCAATCCCTGGCGTAATTAAAATTTGCGACAGTAGAAAATTATTTTTTGAATAATTTACTATAGAAAAGGCAATCCCTGGCGTAATTAAAATTTGCGACAGTTGAAAATTATTTTGTGAGAAATTTACTATAGAAAAGGCAATCCCTGGGATATTTTAAATTTGCGACAGTAAAAAATTATTTTTTGAATAATTTACTATAGAAAAGGCAATCCCTGGGATATTTAAAATTTGCGACAGTTGAAAATTATTTTTTTAATAATTTACTGTGGAAAAGGCAATCCCTGGCGTAATTAAAATTTGCGACAGTAGAAAATTATTTTTTGAATAATTTACTATAGAAAAGGCAATCCCTGGCGTAATTAAAATTTGCGACAGTAGAAAATTATTTTTTGAATAATTTACTGTGGAAAAGGCAATCCCTGGCGTAATTAAAATTTGCGACAGTAAAAAATTATTTTTTGAATAATTTACTATAGAAAAGGCAATCCCTGGGATATTTAAAATTTGCGACAGTTGAAAATTATTTTGTGAGAAATTTACTATAGAAAAGGCAATCCCTGGCGTAATTAAAATTTGCGACAGTTGAAAATTATTTTGTGAGAAATTTACTATAGAAAAGGCAATCCCTGGCGTAATTAAAATTTGCGACAGTAGAAAATTATTTTTTGAATTATTTACTGTGGAAAAGGCAATCCCTGGGATATTTAAAATTTGCGACAGTAGAAAATTATTTTGTGAGAAATTTACTATAGAAAAGGCAATCCCTGGGATATTTTAAATTTGCGACAGTAAAAAATTATTTTTTGAATAATTTACTATAGAAAAGGCAATCCCTGGCGCCATTAAAATTTGCGACAGTAAAAAATTATTTTTTGAATAATTTACTATAGAAAAGGCAATCCCTGGCGTAATTAAAATTTGCGACAGTAAAAAATTATTTTTTGAATAATTTACTATAGAAAAGGCAATCCCTGGCGCCATTAAAATTTGCGACAGTTGAAAATTATTTTGTGAGAAATTTACTATAGAAAAGGCAATCCCTGGGATATTTAAAATTTGCGACAGTTGAAAATTATTTTTTGAATAATTTACTATAGAAAAGGCAATCCCTGGCGTAATTAAAATTTGCGACAGTAGAAAATTATTTTTTGAATAATTTACTATAGAAAAGGCAATCCCTGGGATATTTAAAATTTGCGACAGTTGAAAATTATTTTTTGAATAATTTACTGTGGAAAAGGCAATCCCTGGCGCCATTAAAATTTGCGACAGTTGAAAATTATTTTGTGAGAAATTTACTATAGAAAAGGCAATCCCTGGGATATTTAAAATTTGCGACAGTAAAAAATTATTTTGTGAGAAATTTACTGTGGAAAAGGCAATCCCTGGCGCACTTAAAATTTGCGATAGTAAAAAATTATTTTGTGAGAAATTTACTATAGAAAATGCAATCCCTGGGATATTTAAAATTTGCGACAGTTGAAAATTATTTTTTGAATAATTTACTATAGAAAAGGCAATCCCTGGCGTAATTAAAATTTGCGACAGTTGAAAATTATTTTTTGAATAATTTACTATAGAAAAGGCAATCCCTGGGATATTTAAAATTTGCGACAGTAAAAAATTATTTTTTGAATAATTTACTATAGAAAAGGCAATCCCTGGGATATTTAAAATTTGCGACAGTAAAAAATTATTTTTTGAATAATTTACTATAGAAAAGGCAATCCCTGGCGCCATTAAAATTTGCGACAGTTGAAAATTATTTTTTGAATAATTTACTATAGAAAAGGCAATCCCTGGCGCACTTAAAATTTGCGATAGTAAAAAATTATTTTTTGAGAAATTTACTATAGAAAAGGCAATCCCTGGCGCACTTAAAATTTGCGACAGTTGAAAATTATTTTGTGAGAAATTTACTATAGAAAAGGCAATCCCTGGCGCACTTAAAATTTGCGATAGTAAAAAATTATTTTTTGAATAATTTACTATAGAAAAGGCAATCCCTGGCGTAATTAAAATTTGCGACAGTAAAAAATTATTTTTTGAATAATTTACTATAGAAAAGGCAATCCCTGGCGCCATTAAAATTTGCGATAGTAAAAAATTATTTTTTGAATAATTTACTATAGAAAAGGCAACCCCGGCGTAATTAAAATTTGCGACAGTAGAAAATTATTTTTTGAATAATTTACTATAGAAAAGGCAATCCCTGGCGTAATTAAAATTTGCGACAGTAGAAAATTATTTTTTGAATAATTTACTATAGAAAAGGCAATCCCTGGCGCCATTAAAATTTGCGACAGTTGAAAATTATTTTGTGAGAAATTTACTATAGAAAAGGCAATCCCTGGCGCCATTAAAATTTGCGACAGTTGAAAATTATTTTGTGAGAAATTTACTATAGAAAAGGCAATCCCTGGGATATTTAAAATTTGCGACAGTAAAAAATTATTTTTTGAATAATTTACTATAGAAAAGGCAATCCCTGGGATATTTAAAATTTGCGACAGTTGAAAATTATTTTTTGAATAATTTACTATAGAAAAGGCAATCCCTGGCGCACTTAAAATTTGCGACAGTAGAAAATTATTTTTTGAATAATTTACTATAGAAAAGGCAATCCCTGGCGCACTTAAAATTTGCGATAGTAAAAAATTATTTTGTGAGAAATTTACTATAGAAAAGGCAATCCCTGGGATATTTAAAATTTGCGACAGTAAAAAATTATTTTTGAATAATTTACTATAGAAAAGGCAATCCCTGGCGCCATTAAAATTTGCGACAGTTGAAAATTATTTTGTGAGAAATTTACTATAGAAAAGGCAATCCCTGGCGCACTTAAAATTTGCGATAGTAAAAAATTATTTTTTGAATAATTTACTATAGTAAAGGCAATCCCTGGCGTAATTAAAATTTGCGACAGTAGAAAATTATTTTGTGAGAAATTTACTATAGAAAAGGCAATCCCTGGGATATTTAAAATTTGCGACAGTAGAAAATTATTTTGTGAGAAATTTACTATAGAAAAGGCAATCCCTGCGTAATTAAAATTTGCGACAGTAGAAAATTATTTTTTGAATAATTTACTGTGGAAAAGGCAATCCCTGGGATATTTAAAATTTGCGACAGTAAAAAATTATTTTTTGAATAATTTACTATAGAAAAGGCAATCCCTGGCGTAATTAAAATTTGCGACAGTAGAAAATTATTTTTTGAATAATTTACTATAGAAAAGGCAATCCCTGGCGCACTTAAAATTTGCGACAGTAGAAAATTATTTTTTGAATAATTTACTGTGGAAAAGGCAATCCCTGGGATATTTAAAATTTGCGACAGTTGAAAATTATTTTTTGAATAATTTACTATAGAAAAGGCAATCCCTGGCGCCACTAAAATTTGCGACAGTTGAAAATTATTTTTTGAATTATTTACTATAGAAAAGGCAATCCCTGGCGCACTTAAAATTTGCGATAGTAAAAAATTATTTTTTGAATAATTTACTATAGAAAAGGCAATCCCTGGCGTAATTAAAATTTGCGACAGTAGAAAATTATTTTTTGAATAATTTACTATAGAAAAGGCAATCCCTGGGATATTTAAAATTTGCGACAGTAAAAAATTATTTTTTGAATAATTTACTATAGAAAAGGCAATCCCTGGGATATTTAAAATTTGCGATAGTAAAAAATTATTTTTTGAATAATTTACTATAGAAAAGGCAATCCCTGGCGCCATTAAAATTTGCGACAGTTGAAAATTATTTTTTGAATTATTTACTATAGAAAAGGCAATCCCTGGCGCACTTAAAATTTGCGACAGTTGAAAATTATTTTTTGAATTATTTACTATAGAAAAGGCAATCCCTGGCGCCATTAAAATTTGCGACAGTTGAAAATTATTTTGTGAGAAATTTACTATAGAAAAGGCAATCCCTGGCGCACTTAAAATTTGCGATAGTAAAAAATTATTTTTTGAATAATTTACTGTGGAAAAGGCAATCCCTGGGATATTTTAAATTTGCGACAGTAAAAAATTATTTTTTGAATAATTTACTATAGAAAAGGCAATCCCTGGCGTAATTAAAATTTGCGACAGTAGAAAATTATTTTTTGAATAATTTACTATAGAAAAGGCAATCCCTGGCGTAATTAAAATTTGCGACAGTAGAAAATTATTTTTTGAATAATTTACTATAGAAAAGGCAATCCCTGGCGCCATTAAAATTTGCGACAGTTGAAAATTATTTTGTGAGAAATTTACTATAGAAAAGGCAATCCCTGGGATATTTAAAATTTGCGACAGTAGAAAATTATTTTGTGAGAAATTTACTATAGAAAAGGCAATCCCTGGCGTAATTAAAATTTGCGACAGTAGAAAATTATTTTTTGAATAATTTACTGTGGAAAAGGCAATCCCTGGGATATTTTAAATTTGCGACAGTAAAAAATTATTTTTTGAATAATTTACTATAGAAAAGGCAATCCCTGGCGTAATTAAAATTTGCGATAGTAAAAAATTATTTTTTGAATAATTTACTATAGAAAAGGCAATCCCTGGCGTAATTAAAATTTGCGACAGTAGAAAATTATTTTTTGAATAATTTACTATAGAAAAGGCAATCCCTGGCGCCATTAAAATTTGCGACAGTTGAAAATTATTTTGTGAGAAATTTACTATAGAAAAGGCAATCCCTGGGATATTTAAAATTTGCGACAGTAAAAAATTATTTTTTGAATTATTTACTATAGAAAAGGCAATCCCTGGCGTAATTAAAATTTGCGACAGTAGAAAATTATTTTGTGAGAAATTTACTATAGAAAAGGCAATCCCTGGGATATTTTAAATTTGCGACAGTAAAAAATTATTTTTTGAATAATTTACTATAGAAAAGGCAATCCCTGGCGCCATTAAAATTTGCGACAGTTGAAAATTATTTTGTGAGAAATTTACTATAGAAAAGGCAATCCCTGGGATATTTAAAATTTGCGACAGTAAAAAATTATTTTTTGAATTATTTACTATAGAAAAGGCAATCCCTGGCGTAATTAAAATTTGCGACAGTAGAAAATTATTTTGTGAGAAATTTACTATAGAAAAGGCAATCCCTGGGATATTTAAAATTTGCGACAGTAAAAAATTATTTTTTGAATTATTTACTATAGAAAAGGCAATCCCTGGCGTAATTAAAATTTGCGACAGTAGAAAATTATTTTGTGAGAAATTTACTATAGAAAAGGCAATCCCTGGCGTAATTAAAATTTGCGACAGTAGTAAATTATTTTTTGAATAATTTACTATAGAAAAGGCAATCCCTGGCGCCATTAAAATTTGCGACAGTTGAAAATTATTTTGTGAGAAATTTACTATAGAAAAGGCAATCCCTGGGATATTTAAAATTTGCGACAGTAAAAAATTATTTTTTGAATAATTTACTATAGAAAAGGCAATCCCTGGCGCCATTAAAATTTGCGACAGTTGAAAATTATTTTGTGAGAAATTTACTATAGAAAAGGCAATCCCTGGGATATTTAAAATTTGCGACAGTAAAAAATTATTTTTTGAATAATTTACTATAGAAAAGGCAATCCCTGGCGCACTTAAAATTTGCGATAGTAAAAAATTATTTTTTGAATAATTTACTATAGAAAAGGCAATCCCTGGGATATTTAAAATTTGCGACAGTAAAAAATTATTTTTTGAATTATTTACTATAGAAAAGGCAATCCCTGGCGTAATTAAAATTTGCGACAGTAGAAAATTATTTTTTGAATAATTTACTATAGAAAAGGCAATCCCTGGCGCCATTAAAATTTGCGACAGTTGAAAATTATTTTTTGAATAATTTACTATAGAAAAGGCAATCCCTGGCGTAATTAAAATTTGCGACAGTAGAAAATTATTTTTTGAATAATTTACTATAGAAAAGGCAATCCCTGGCGCCATTAAAATTTGCGACAGTTGAAAATTATTTTTTGAATAATTTACTATAGAAAAGGCAATCCCTGGCGCCATTAAAATTTGCGACAGTTGAAAATTATTTTTTGAATAATTTACTATAGAAAAGGCAATCCCTGGCGTAATTAAAATTTGCGACAGTAGAAAATTATTTTTTGAATAATTTACTATAGAAAAGGCAATCCCTGGCGCCATTAAAATTTGCGACAGTTGAAAATTATTTTTTGAATAATTTACTATAGAAAAGGCAATCCCTGGCGTAATTAAAACTTGCGACAGTAAAAAATTATTTTTTGAATTATTTACTATAGAAAAGGCAATCCCTGGCGTAATTAAAATTTGCGACAGTAGAAAATTATTTTTTGAATAATTTACTATAGAAAAGGCAATCCCTGGCGCCATTAAAATTTGCGACAGTTGAAAATTATTTTTTGAATAATTTACTATAGAAAAGGCAATCCCTGGCGTAATTAAAATTTGCGACAGTAGAAAATTATTTTTTGAATAATTTACTATAGAAAAGGCAATCCCTGGCGTAATTAAAATTTGCGACAGTAGAAAATTATTTTTTGAATAATTTACTATAGAAAAGGCAATCCCTGGCGCACTTAAAATTTGCGATAGTAAAAAATTATTTTGTGAGAAATTTACTATAGAAAAGGCAATCCCTGGCGTAATTAAAACTTGCGACAGTAGAAAATTATTTTTTGAATAATTTACTATAGAAAAGGCAATCCCTGGCGCACTTAAAATTTGCGATAGTAAAAAATTATTTTTTGAATAATTTACTATAGAAAAGGCAATCCCTGGCGTAATTAAAATTTGCGACAGTAGAAAATTATTTTTTGAATAATTTACTATAGAAAAGGCAATCCCTGGCGCCATTAAAATTTGCGACAGTTGAAAATTATTTTGTGAGAAATTTACTATAGAAAAGGCAATCCCTGGCGTAATTAAAATTTGCGACAGTAAAAAATTATTTTTTGAATTATTTACTATAGAAAAGGCAATCCCTGGCGTAATTAAAATTTGCGACAGTAGAAAATTATTTTTTGAATAATTTACTATAGAAAAGGCAATCCCTGGCGCCATTAAAATTTGCGACAGTTGAAAATTATTTTTTGAATAATTTACTATAGAAAAGGCAATCCCTGGCGTAATTAAAATTTGCGACAGTAGAAAATTATTTTTTGAATAATTTACTATAGAAAAGGCAATCCCTGGCGCCATTAAAATTTGCGACAGTTGAAAATTAGTTTTTGAATAATTTACTATAGAAAAGGCAATCCCTGGCGTAATTAAAATTTGCGACAGTTGAAAATTATTTTTTGAATAATTTACTATAGAAAAGGCAATCCCTGGCGCCATTAAAATTTGCGATAGTAAAAAATTATTTTTTGAATAATTTACTATAGAAAAGGCAATCCCTGGCGTAATTAAAATTTGCGACAGTAAAAAATTATTTTTTGAATAATTTACTGTGGAAAAGGCAATCCCTGGGATATTTTAAATTTGCGACAGTAAAAAATTATTTTTTGAATAATTTACTATAGAAAAGGCAATCCCTGGCGCCATTAAAATTTGCGACAGTTGAAAATTATTTTTTGAATTATTTACTATAGAAAAGGCAATCCCTGGCGCACTTAAAATTTGCGATAGTAAAAAATTATTTTTTGAATAATTTACTATAGAAAAGGCAATCCCTGGCGCCATTAAAATTTGCGACAGTTGAAAATTATTTTGTGAGAAATTTACTATAGAAAAGGCAATCCCTGGGATATTTAAAATTTGCGACAGTAGAAAATTATTTTGTGAGAAATTTACTATAGAAAAGGCAATCCCTGGCGTAATTAAAATTTGCGACAGTAGAAAATTATTTTTTGAATAATTTACTGTGGAAAAGGCAATCCCTGGGATATTTTAAATTTGCGACAGTAAAAAATTATTTTTTGAATAATTTACTATAGAAAAGGCAATCCCTGGCGTAATTAAAATTTGCGACAGTAGAAAATTATTTTTTGAATAATTTACTATAGAAAAGGCAATCCCTGGCGCCATTAAAATTTGCGACAGTTGAAAATTATTTTTTGAATAATTTACTGTGGAAAAGGCAATCCCTGGGATATTTTAAATTTGCGACAGTAAAAAATTATTTTTTGAATAATTTACTATAGAAAAGGCAATCCCTGGCGTAATTAAAATTTGCGACAGTAGAAAATTATTTTTTGAATAATTTACTATAGAAAAGGCAATCCCTGGGATATTTAAAATTTGCGACAGTAGAAAATTATTTTTTGAATAATTTACTATAGAAAAGGCAATCCCTGGCGTAATTAAAATTTGCGACAGTTGAAAATTATTTTGTGAGAAATTTACTATAGAAAAGGCAATCCCTGGGATATTTAAAATTTGCGACAGTAAAAAATTATTTTTTGAATAATTTACTATAGAAAAGGCAATCCCTGGCGTAATTAAAATTTGCGACAGTAGAAAATTATTTTTTGAATAATTTACTATAGAAAAGGCAATCCCTGGCGCCATTAAAATTTGCGACAGTTGAAAATTATTTTGTGAGAAATTTACTATAGAAAAGGCAATCCCTGGGATATTTAAAATTTGCGACAGTAGAAAATTATTTTGTGAGAAATTTACTATAGAAAAGGCAATCCCTGGCGTAATTAAAATTTGCGACAGTAGAAAATTATTTTTTGAATAATTTACTGTGGAAAAGGCAATCCCTGGGATATTTTAAATTTGCGACAGTAAAAAATTATTTTTTGAATAATTTACTATAGAAAAGGCAATCCCTGGCGTAATTAAAATTTGCGATAGTAAAAAATTATTTTTTGAATAATTTACTATAGAAAAGGCAATCCCTGGCGTAATTAAAATTTGCGACAGTAGAAAATTATTTTTTGAATATTTTACTATAGAAAAGGCAATCCCTGGCGTAATTAAAATTTGCGACAGTTGAAAATTATTTTGTGAGAAATTTACTATAGAAAAGGCAATCCCTGGCGTAATTAAAATTTGCGACAGTAGAAAATTATTTTTTGAATAATTTACTATAGAAAAGGCAATCCCTGGCGTAATTAAAATTTGCGACAGTTGAAAATTATTTTGTGAGAAATTTACTATAGAAAAGGCAATCCCTGGGATATTTTAAATTTGCGATAGTAAAAAATTATTTTTTGAATAATTTACTATAGAAAAGGCAATCCCTGGCGCCATTAAAATTTGCGATAGTAAAAAATTATTTTTTGAGAAATTTACTATAGAAAAGGCAATCCCTGGCGCCATTAAAATTTGCGACAGTTGAAAATTATTTTGTGAGAAATTTACTATAGAAAAGGCAATCCCTGGCGCCATTAAAATTTGCGACAGTTGAAAATTATTTTGTGAGAAATTTACTATAGAAAAGGCAATCCCTGGGATATTTAAAATTTGCGACAGTAAAAAATTATTTTTTGAATAATTTACTATAGAAAAGGCAATCCCTGGCGCCATTAAAATTTGCGACAGTTGAAAATTATTTTGTGAGAAATTTACTATAGAAAAGGCAATCCCTGGGATATTTAAAATTTGCGACAGTAGAAAATTATTTTTTGAATAATTTACTATAGAAAAGGCAATCCCTGGGATATTTAAAACTTGCGATAGTAAAAAATTATTTTTTGAATAATTTACTATAGAAAAGGCAATCCCTGGCGTAATTAAAATTTGCGACAGTAGAAAATTATTTTTTGAATAATTTACTATAGAAAAGGCAATCCCTGGCGTAATTAAAATTTGCGACAGTTGAAAATTATTTTTTGAATAATTTACTATAGAAAAGGCAATCCCTGGCGCCATTAAAATTTGCGACAGTTGAAAATTATTTTTTGAATAATTTACTATAGAAAAGGCAATCCCTGGCGCCATTAAAATTTGCGACAGTTGAAAATTATTTTTTGAATAATTTACTATAGAAAAGGCAATCCCTGGCGTAATTAAAACTTGCGATAGTAAAAAATTATTTTTTGAATAATTTACTATAGAAAAGGCAATCCCTGGGATATTTAAAATTTGCGACAGTAGAAAATTATTTTGTGAGAAATTTACTATAGAAAAGGCAATCCCTGGCGTAATTAAAACTTGCGACAGTAGAAAATTATTTTTTGAATAATTTACTGTGGAAAAGGCAATCCCTGGGATATTTAAAATTTGCGACAGTAGAAAATTATTTTTTGAATAATTTACTATAGAAAAGGCAATCCCTGGGATATTTAAAATTTGCGACAGTAAAAAATTATTTTTTGAATAATTTACTATAGAAAAGGCAATCCCTGGCGTAATTAAAATTTGCGACAGTAGAAAATTATTTTTTGAATAATTTACTATAGAAAAGGCAATCCCTGGCGTAATTAAAATTTGCGACAGTTGAAAATTATTTTGTGAGAAATTTACTATAGAAAAGGCAATCCCTGGGATATTTTAAATTTGCGATAGTAAAAAATTATTTTTTGAATAATTTACTATAGAAAAGGCAATCCCTGGCGCCATTAAAATTTGCGACAGTTGAAAATTATTTTGTGAGAAATTTACTATAGAAAAGGCAATCCCTGGGATATTTAAAATTTGCGATAGTAAAAAATTATTTTTTGAATAATTTACTATAGAAAAGGCAATCCCTGGCGCCATTAAAATTTGCGACAGTAAAAAATTATTTTGTGAGAAATTTACTATAGAAAAGGCAATCCCTGGGATATTTAAAATTTGCGACAGTTGAAAATTATTTTTTGAATAATTTACTATAGAAAAGGCAATCCCTGGCGCACTTAAAATTTGCGACAGTAGAAAATTATTTTTTGAATAATTTACTATAGAAAAGGCAATCCCTGGCGTAATTAAAATTTGCGACAGTTGAAAATTATTTTGTGAGAAATTTACTATAGAAAAGGCAATCCCTGGCGTAATTAAAATTTGCGACAGTTGAAAATTATTTTGTGAGAAATTTACTATAGAAAAGGCAATCCCTGGGATATTTAAAATTTGCGACAGTAAAAAATTATTTTTTGAATAATTTACTATAGAAAAGGCAATCCCTGGCGCCATTAAAATTTGCGACAGTTGAAAATTATTTTGTGAGAAATTTACTATAGAAAAGGCAATCCCTGGGATATTTAAAATTTGCGATAGTAAAAAATTATTTTTTGAATAATTTACTATAGAAAAGGCAATCCCTGGCGTAATTAAAATTTGCGACAGTAAAAAATTATTTTTTGAATAATTTACTATAGAAAAGGCAATCCCTGGCGTAATTAAAATTTGCGATAGTAAAAAATTATTTTTTGAATAATTTACTATAGAAAAGGCAATCCCTGGCGCCATTAAAATTTGCGACAGTTGAAAATTATTTTTTGAATAATTTACTATAGAAAAGGCAATCCCTGGCGCCATTAAAATTTGCGACAGTTGAAAATTATTTTTTGAATAATTTACTATAGAAAAGGCAATCCCTGGCGCCATTAAAATTTGCGACAGTTGAAAATTATTTTTTGAATAATTTACTATAGAAAAGGCAATCCCTGGCGTAATTAAAACTTGCGATAGTAAAAAATTATTTTTTGAATAATTTACTATAGAAAAGGCAATCCCTGGGATATTTAAAATTTGCGATAGTAAAAAATTATTTTTTGAATAATTTACTATAGAAAAGGCAATCCCTGGCGCCATTAAAATTTGCGACAGTTGAAAATTATTTTGTGAGAAATTTACTATAGAAAAGGCAATCCCTGGGATATTTAAAATTTGCAATAGTAAAAAATTATTTTTTGAATAATTTACTATAGAAAAGGCAATCCCTGGCGCCATTAAAATTTGCGACAGTAAAAAATTATTTTGTGAGAAATTTACTATAGAAAAGGCAATCCCTGGGATATTTAAAATTTGCGACAGTTGAAAATTATTTTTTGAATAATTTACTATAGAAAAGGCAATCCCTGGCGCACTTAAAATTTGCGACAGTAGAAAATTATTTTTTGAATAATTTACTATAGAAAAGGCAATCCCTGGCGTAATTAAAATTTGCGACAGTTGAAAATTATTTTGTGAGAAATTTACTATAGAAAAGGCAATCCCTGGCGTAATTAAAATTTGCGACAGTTGAAAATTATTTTGTGAGAAATTTACTATAGAAAAGGCAATCCCTGGGATATTTAAAATTTGCGACAGTAAAAAATTATTTTTTGAATAATTTACTATAGAAAAGGCAATCCCTGGCGCCATTAAAATTTGCGACAGTTGAAAATTATTTTGTGAGAAATTTACTATAGAAAAGGCAATCCCTGGGATATTTAAAATTTGCGACAGTAAAAAATTATTTTGTGAGAAATTTACTATAGAAAAGGCAATCCCTGGCGCCATTAAAATTTGCGACAGTTGAAAATTATTTTTTGAATAATTTACTATAGAAAAGGCAATCCCTGGCGCCATTAAAATTTGCGACAGTTGAAAATTATTTTTTGAATAATTTACTATAGAAAAGGCAATCCCTGGCGTAATTAAAACTTGCGATAGTAAAAAATTATTTTTTGAATAATTTACTATAGAAAAGGCAATCCCTGGGATATTTAAAATTTGCGACAGTTGAAAATTATTTTTTGAATAATTTACTATAGAAAAGGCAATCCCTGGCGCACTTAAAATTTGCGACAGTAGAAAATTATTTTTTGAATAATTTACTATAGAAAAGGCAATCCCTGGCGTAATTAAAATTTGCGACAGTTGAAAATTATTTTGTGAGAAATTTACTATAGAAAAGGCAATCCCTGGCGTAATTAAAATTTGCGACAGTTGAAAATTATTTTGTGAGAAATTTACTATAGAAAAGGCAATCCCTGGGATATTTAAAATTTGCGACAGTAAAAAATTATTTTTTGAATAATTTACTATAGAAAAGGCAATCCCTGGCGTAATTAAAATTTGCGATAGTAAAAAATTATTTTTTGAATAATTTACTATAGAAAAGGCAATCCCTGGCGCCATTAAAATTTGCGACAGTTGAAAATTATTTTTTGAATAATTTACTATAGAAAAGGCAATCCCTGGCGCCATTAAAATTTGCGACAGTTGAAAATTATTTTTTGAATAATTTACTATAGAAAAGGCAATCCCTGGCGCCATTAAAATTTGCGACTGTTGAAAATTATTTTTTGAATAATTTACCATAGAAAAGGCAATCCCTGGCGTAATTAAAACTTGCGATAGTAAAAAATTATTGTTTGAATAATTTACTATAGAAAAGGCAATCCCTGGGATATTTAAAATTTGCGATAGTAAAAAATTATTTTTTGAATAATTTACTATAGAAAAGGCAATCCCTGGCGCCATTAAAATTTGCGACAGTTGAAAATTATTTTGTGAGAAATTTACTATAGAAAAGGCAATCCCTGGCGTAATTAAAATTTGCGACAGTAGAAAATTATTTTTTGAATAATTTACTGTGGAAAAGGCAATCCCTGGGATATTTTAAATTTGCGACAGTAAAAAATTATTTTTTGAATAATTTACTATAGAAAAGGCAATCCCTGGCGTAATTAAAATTTGCGACAGTAGAAAATTATTTTTTGAATAATTTACAATAGAAAAGGCAATCCCTGGCGTAATTAAAATTTGCGATAGTAAAAAATTATTTTTTGAATAATTTACTATAGAAAAGGCAATCCCTGGCGCCATTAAAATTTGCGACAGTTGAAAATTATTTTTTGAATAATTTACTATAGAAAAGGCAATCCCTGGCGTAATTAAAATTTGCGACAGTTGAAAATTATTTTGTGAGAAATTTACTATAGAAAAGGCAATCCCTGGGATATTTAAAATTTGCGACAGTAAAAAATTATTTTTTGAATAATTTACTATAGAAAAGGCAATCCCTGGCGCACTTAAAATTTGCGATAATAAAAAATTATTTTTTGAATAATTTACTATAGAAAAGGCAATCCCTGGCGCACTTAAAATTTGCGATAGTAAAAAATTATTTTTTGAATGATTTACTATAGAAAAGGCAATCCCTGGCGCCATTAAAATTTGCGACAGTTGAAAATTATTTTGTGAGAAATTTACTATAGAAAAGGCAATCCCTGGGATATTTAAAATTTGCGACAGTAGAAAATTATTTTGGGAGAAATTTACTATAGAAAAGGCAATCCCTGGCGTAATTAAAATTTGCGACAGTAGAAAATTATTTTTTGAATAATTTACTGTGGAAAAGGCAATCCCTGGCGTAATTAAAATTTGCGACAGTAAAAAATTATTTTTTGAATAATTTACTATAGAAAAGGCAATCCCTGGCGCACTTAAAATTTGCGATAGTAAAAAATTATTTTTTGAATAATTTACTATAGAAAAGGCAATCCCTGGCGTAATTAAAATTTGCGACAGTAGAAAATTATTTTTTGAATAATTTACTATAGAAAAGGCAATCCCTGGCGCCATTAAAATTTGCGACAGTAAAAAATTATTTTTTGAATAATTTACTATAGAAAAGGCAATCCCTGGCGTAATTAAAATTTGCGACAGTAAAAAATTATTTTGTGAGAAATTTACTATAGAAAAGGCAATCCCTGGGATATTTAAAATTTGCGACAGTAGAAAATTATTTTGTGAGAAATTTACTATAGAAAAGGCAATCCCTGGGATATTTAAAATTTGCGACAGTAGAAAATTATTTTGTGAGAAATTTACTATAGAAAAGGCAATCCCTGGGATATTTAAAATTTGCGACAGTAGAAAATTATTTTTTGAATAATTTACTATAGAAAAGGCAATCCCTGGCGCACTTAAAATTTGCGATAGTAAAAAATTATTTTTTGAATAATTTACTATAGAAAAGGCAATCCCTGGCGTAATTAAAATTTGCGACAGTAGAAAATTATTTTTTGAATAATTTACTATAGAAAAGGCAATCCCTGGCGTAATTAAAATTTGCGACAGTAAAAAATTATTTTTTGAATAATTTACTATAGAAAAGGCAATCCCTGGGATATTTAAAATTTGCGACAGTTGAAAATTATTTTGTGAGAAATTTACTATAGAAAAGGCAATCCCTGGCGCACTTAAAATTTGCGATAGTAAAAAATTATTTTTTGAATAATTTACTATAGAAAAGGCAATCCCTGGCGTAATTAAAATTTGCGACAGTAGAAAATTATTTTTTGAATAATTTACTGTGGAAAAGGCAATCCCTGGCGCCATTAAAATTTGCGACAGTTGAAAATTATTTTTTGAATAATTTACTATAGAAAAGGCAATCCCTGGGATATTTAAAATTTGCGACAGTAGAAAATTATTTTTTGAATAATTTACTGTGGAAAAGGCAATCCCTGGGATATTTTAAATTTGCGACAGTAAAAAATTATTTTTTGAATAATTTACTGTGGAAAAGGCAATCCCTGGCGCACTTAAAATTTGCGATAGTAAAAAATTATTTTTTGAATAATTTACTATAGAAAAGGCAATCCCTGGCGCACTTAAAATTTGCGATAGTAAAAAATTATTTTTTGAATAATTTACTATAGAAAAGGCAATCCCTGGCGTAATTAAAATTTGCGACAGTAAAAAATTATTTTTTGAATAATTTACTATAGAAAAGGCAATCCCTGGCGCACTTAAAATTTGCGATAGTAAAAAATTATTTTTTGAATAATTTACTATAGAAAAGGCAATCCCTGGCGTAATTAAAATTTGCGACAGTTGAAAATTATTTTGTGAGAAATTTACTATAGAAAAGGCAATCCCTGGCGTAATTAAAATTTGCGACAGTTGAAAATTATTTTGTGAGAAATTTACTATAGAAAAGGCAATCCCTGGGATATTTTAAATTTGCGACAGTAAAAAATTATTTTTTGAATAATTTACTGTGGAAAAGGCAATCCCTGGCGTATTTAAAATTTGCGACAGTAAAAAATTATTTTTTGAATTATTTACTATAGAAAAGGCAATCCCTGGCGCACTTAAAATTTGCGATAGTAAAAAATTATTTTTTGAATAATTTACTATAGAAAAGGCAATCCCTGGCGTAATTAAAATTTGCGACAGTAGAAAATTATTTTTTGAATAATTTACTATAGAAAAGGCAATCCCTGGCGCCATTAAAATTTGCGACAGTAAAAAATTATTTTGTGAGAAATTTACTATAGAAAAGGCAATCCCTGGGATATTTAAAATTTGCGACAGTTGAAAATTATTTTTTGAATAATTTACTATAGAAAAGGCAATCCCTGGCGCACTTAAAATTTGCGACAGTAGAAAATTATTTTTTGAATAATTTACTATAGAAAAGGCAATCCCTGGCGTAATTAAAATTTGCGACAGTTGAAAATTATTTTGTGAGAAATTTACTATAGAAAAGGCAATCCCTGGCGCACTTAAAATTTGCGATAGTAAAAAATTATTTTGTGAGAAATTTACTATAGAAAAGGCAATCCCTGGGATATTTAAAATTTGCGACAGTTGAAAATTATTTTGTGAGAAATTTACTATAGAAAAGGCAATCCCTGGCGTAATTAAAATTTGCGACAGTTGAAAATTATTTTGTGAGAAATTTACTATAGAAAAGGCAATCCCTGGGATATTTAAAATTTGCGACAGTAAAAAATTATTTTGTGAGAAATTTACTATAGAAAAGGCAATCCCTGGGATATTTAAAATTTGCGACAGTTGAAAATTATTTTTTGAATAATTTACTATAGAAAAGGCAATCCCTGGCGCACTTAAAATTTGCGACAGTAGAAAATTATTTTTTGAATAATTTACTATAGAAAAGGCAATCCCTGGCGCCATTAAAATTTGCGATAGTAAAAAATTATTTTGTGAGAAATTTACTATAGAAAAGGCAATCCCTGGGATATTTAAAATTTGCGACAGTAAAAAATTATTTTTTGAATTATTTACTATAGAAAAGGCAATCCCTGGCGCACTTAAAATTTGCGATAGTAAAAAATTATTTTTTGAATAATTTACTATAGAAAAGGCAATCCCTGGCGCACTTAAAATTTGCGATAGTAAAAAATTATTTTTTGAATAATTTACTATAGAAAAGGCAATCCCTGGCGCCATTAAAATTTGCGACAGTAAAAAATTATTTTGTGAGAAATTTACTATAGAAAAGGCAATCCCTGGGATATTTAAAATTTGCGACAGTTGAAAATTATTTTTTGAATAATTTACTATAGAAAAGGCAATCCCTGGCGCACTTAAAATTTGCGACAGTAGAAAATTATTTTTTGAATAATTTACTATAGAAAAGGCAATCCCTGGGATATTTAAAACTTGCGATAGTAAAAAATTATTTTTTGAATAATTTACTGTGGAAAAGGCAATCCCTGGGATATTTTAAATTTGCGACAGTTGAAAATTATTTTGTGAGAAATTTACTATAGAAAAGGCAATCCCTGGGATATTTAAAATTTGCGACAGTAAAAAATTATTATGTGAGAAATTTACTATAGAAAAGGCAATCCCTGGGATATTTAAAATTTGCGACAGTTGAAAATTATTTTTTGAATAATTTACTATAGAAAAGGCAATCCCTGGCGCACTTAAAATTTGCGACAGTAGAAAATTATTTTTTGAATAATTTACTATAGAAAAGGCAATCCCTGGCGCCATTAAAATTTGCGATAGTAAAAAATTATTTTGTGAGAAATTTACTATAGAAAAGGCAATCCCTGGGATATTTAAAATTTGCGACAGTTGAAAATTATTTTGTGAGAAATTTACTATAGAAAAGGCAATCCCTGGCGTAATTAAAATTTGCGACAGTTGAAAATTATTTTGTGAGAAATTTACTATAGAAAAGGCAATCCCTGGGATATTTAAAATTTGCGACAGTAAAAAATTATTTTTTGAATTATTTACTATAGAAAAGGCAATCCCTGGCGCACTTAAAATTTGCGATAGTAAAAAATTATTTTTTGAATAATTTACTATAGAAAAGGCAATCCCTGGCGCACTTAAAATTTGCGATAGTAAAAAATTATTTTTTGAATAATTTACTATAGAAAAGGCAATCCCTGGCGCCATTAAAATTTGCGACAGTAAAAAATTATTTTGTGAGAAATTTACTATAGAAAAGGCAATCCCTGGGATATTTAAAATTTGCGACAGTTGAAAATTATTTTTTGAATAATTTACTGTGGAAAAGGCAATCCCTGGGATATTTTAAATTTGCGACAGTAAAAAATTATTTTTTGAATAATTTACTATAGAAAAGGCAATCCCTGGGATATTTTAAATTTGCGACAGTAAAAAATTATTTTTTGAATAATTTACTATAGAAAAGGCAATCCCTGGCGTAATTAAAATTTGCGACAGTTGAAAATTATTTTGTGAGAAATTTACTATAGAAAAGGCAATCCCTGGGATATTTAAAATTTGCGACAGTAAAAAATTATTTTTTGAATAATTTACTGTGGAAAAGGCAATCCCTGGCGTAATTAAAATTTGCGACAGTTGAAAATTATTTTGTGAGAAATTTACTATAGAAAAGGCAATCCCTGGCGCACTTAAAATTTGCGATAGTAAAAAATTATTTTGTGAGAAATTTACTATAGAAAAGGCAATCCCTGGGATATTTAAAATTTGCGACAGTTGAAAATTATTTTGTGAGAAATTTACTATAGAAAAGGCAATCCCTGGCGTAATTAAAATTTGCGACAGTTGAAAATTATTTTGTGAGAAATTTACTATAGAAAAGGCAATCCCTGGGATATTTAAAATTTGCGAGAGTAAAAAATTATTTTTTGAATAATTTACTGTGGAAAAGGCAATCCCTGGCGTAATTAAAATTTGCGACAGTTGAAAATTATTTTGTGAGAAATTTACTATAGAAAAGGCAATCCCTGGCGTAATTAAAATTTGCGACAGTAGAAAATTATTTTTTGAATAATTTACTATAGAAAAGGCAATCCCTGGCGCCATTAAAATTTGCGATAGTAAAAAATTATTTTTTGAATAATTTACTATAGAAAAGGCAATCCCTGGCGCCATTAAAATTTGCGATAGTAAAAAATTATTTTTTGAATAATTTACTATAGAAAAGGCAATCCCTGGCGCCATTAAAATTTGCGACAGTTGAAAATTATTTTGTGAGAAATTTACTATAGAAAAGGCAATCCCTGGCGCACTTAAAATTTGCGATAGTAAAAAATTATTTTTTGAATAATTTACTATAGAAAAGGCAATCCCTGGCGTAATTAAAATTTGCGACAGTTGAAAATTATTTTGTGAGAAATTTACTATAGAAAAGGCAATCCCTGGGATATTTAAAATTTGCGACAGTTGAAAATTATTTTGTGAGAAATTTACTATAGAAAAGGCAATCCCTGGCGTAATTAAAATTTGCGACAGTTGAAAATTATTTTGTGAGAAATTTACTATAGAAAAGGCAATCCCTGGGATATTTAAAATTTGCGACAGTAAAAAATTATTTTTTGAATAATTTACTGTGGAAAAGGCAATCCCTGGCGTAATTAAAATTTGCGACAGTTGAAAATTATTTTGTGAGAAATTTACTATAGAAAAGGCAATCCCTGGCGTAATTAAAATTTGCGACAGTTGAAAATTATTTTGTGAGAAATTTACTATAGAAAAGGCAATCCCTGGCGTAATTAAAATTTGCGACAGTTGAAAATTATTTTGTGAGAAATTTACTATAGAAAAGGCAATCCCTGGGATATTTAAAATTTGCGACAGTAAAAAATTATTTTTTGAATAATTTACTGTGGAAAAGGCAATCCCTGGCGTAATTAAAATTTGCGACAGTTGAAAATTATTTTGTGAGAAATTTACTATAGAAAAGGCAATCCCTGACGTAATTAAAATTTGCGACAGTAGAAAATTATTTTTTGAATAATTTACTATAGAAAAGGCAATCCCTGGCGCCATTAAAATTTGCGATAGTAAAAAATTATTTTGTGAGAAATTTACTATAGAAAAGGCAATCCCTGGCGTAATTAAAATTTGCGACAGTTGAAAATTATTTTGTGAGAAATTTACTATAGAAAAGGCAATCCCTGGCGTAATTAAAATTTGCGACAGTTGAAAATTATTTTGTGAGAAATTTACTATAGAAAAGGCAATCCCTGGCGTAATTAAAATTTGCGACAGTTGAAAATTATTTTGTGAGAAATTTACTATAGAAAAGGGCAATCCCCTGGGATATTTAAAATTTGCGACAGTAAAAAATTATTTTTTGAATAATTGACTGTGGAAAAGGCAATCCCTGGCGTAATTAAAATTTGCGACAGTTGAAAATTATTTTGTGAGAAATTTACTATAGAAAAGGCAAATCCCTGGCGTAATTAAAATTTGCGACAGTAGAAAATTATTTTTTGAATAATTTACTATAGAAAAGGCAATCCCTGGCGCCATTAAAATTTGCGATAGTAAAAAATTATTTTGTGAGAAATTTAACTATAGAAAAGGCAATCCCTGGGTATATTTAAAATTTTGCGACAGTTGAAAATTATTTTGTGAGAAATTTACTATAGAAAAGGCAATCCCTGGCGTAATTAAAATTTGCGACAGTTTGAAAATTATTTTTGTGAGAAATTTACTATAGAAAAGGCAATCCCTGGGATATTTAAAATTTGCGACAGTAAAAAATTATTTTTTGAATAATTTACTGTGGAAAAGGCAATCCCTGGCGTAATTAAAATTTGCGACAGTTGAAAATTATTTTGTGAGAAATTTACTATAGAAAAGGCAATCCCTGGCGTAATTAAAATTTGCGACAGTAGAAAAATATTTTTTGAATAATTTACTATAGAAAAGGCAATCCCTGGCGCCATTAAAATTTGCGATAGTAAAAAAATTATTTTTTGAATAATTTACTATAGAAAAGGCAATCCCTGGCGCCATTAAAATTTGCGATAGTAAAAAATTATTTTTTGAATAATTTACTATAGAAAAGGCAATCCCCTGGCGCCATTAAAATTTGCGACAGTTGAAAATTATTTTGTGAGAAATTTACTATAGAAAAGGCAATCCCTGGCGTAATTAAAATTTGCGACAGTTGAAAATTATTTTGTGAGAAATTTACTATAGAAAAGGCAATCCCTGGCGCCATTAAAATTTGCGATAGTAAAAAATTATTTTTTGAATAATTTACTATAGAAAAGGCAATCCCTGGCGCCATTAAAATTTGCGACAGTTGAAAATTATTTTGTGAGAAATTTACTATAGAAAAGGCAATCCCTGGCGTAATTAAAATTTGCGACAGTTGAAAATTATTTTGTGAGAAATTTACTGTGGAAAAGGCAATCCCTGGCGTATTAAATTTGCGACAGTTGAAAATTATTTTTTGAATAATTTACTATAGAAAAGGCAATCCCTGGCGCCATTAAAATTTGCGACAGTTGAAAATTATTTTGTGAGAAATTTACTATAGAAAAGGCAATCCCTGGCGCACTTAAAATTTGCGATAGTAAAAAATTATTTTTTGAATAATTTACTATAGAAAAGGGCAATCCCTGGCGTAATTAAAATTTGCGACAGTAAAAAATTATTTTTTGAATAATTTCTATAGAAAAGGCAATCCCTGGCGCACTTAAAATTTGCGATAGTAAAAAATTATTTTTTGAATAATTTACTATAGAAAAGGCAATCCCTGGCGTAATTAAAATTTGCGACAGTTGAAAATTATTTTGTGAGAAATTTACTATAGAAAAGGCAATCCCTGGCGTAATTAAAATTTGCGACAGTTGAAAATTATTTTGTGAGAAATTTACTATAGAAAAGGCAATCCCTGGATATTTAAAATTTGCGACAGTAAAAAATTATTTTTTGAATAATTTACTATAGAAAAGGCAATCCCTGGCGCCATTAAAATTTGCGACAGTTGAAAATTATTTTTTGAATAATTTACTATAGAAAAGGCAATCCCTGGCGTAATTAAAATTTGCGACAGTTGAAAATTATTTTGTGAGAAATTTACTATAGAAAAGGCAATCCCTGGCGTAATTAAAATTTGCGACAGTTGAAAATTATTTTGTGAGAAATTTACTATAGAAAAGGCAATCCCTGGGATATTTAAAATTTGCGATAGTAAAAAATTATTTTTTGAATAATTTACTATAGAAAAGGCAATCCCTGGCGTAATTAAAATTTGCGACAGTAAAAAATTATTTTTTGAATAATTTACTATAGAAAAGGCAATCCCTGGGATATTTAAAATTTGCGACAGTAAAAAATTATTTTTGAATAATTTACTATAGAAAAGGCAATCCCTGGCGCCATTAAAATTTGCGACAGTAGAAAATTATTTTTTGAATAATTTACTATAGAAAAGGCAATCCCTGGCGCACTTAAAATTTGCGATAGTAAAAAATTATTTTTTGAATAATTTACTATAGAAAAGGCAATCCCTGGCGTAATTAAAATTTGCGACAGTAGAAAATTATTTTTTGAATTATTTACTGTGGAAAAGGCAATCCCTGGCGTAATTAAAATTTGCGACAGTTGAAAATTATTTTTTGAATAATTTACTATAGAAAAGGCAATCCCTGGCGCCATTAAAATTTGCGACAGTTCAAAATTATTTTGTGAGAAATTTACTATAGAAAAGGCAATCCCTGGCGCACTTAAAATTTGCGATAGTAAAAAATTATTTTTTGAATAATTTACTATAGAAAAGGCAATCCCTGGCGTAATTAAAATTTGCGACAGTAAAAAATTATTTTTTGAATAATTTACTATAGAAAAGGCAATCCCTGGCGCACTTAAAATTTGCGATAGTAAAAAATTATTTTTTGAATAATTTACTATAGAAAAGGCAATCCCTGGCGTAATTAAAATTTGCGACAGTTGAAAATTATTTTGTGAGAAATTTACTATAGAAAAGGCAATCCCTGGCGTAATTAAAATTTGCGACAGTTGAAAATTATTTTGTGAGAAATTTACTATAGAAAAGGCAATCCCTGGGATATTTTAAATTTGCGACAGTAAAAAATTATTTTTTGAATAATTTACTGTGGAAAAGGCAATCCCTGGCGTAATTAAAATTTGCGACAGTAAAAAATTATTTTTTGAATAATTTACTATAGAAAAGGCAATCCCTGGCGTAATTAAAATTTGCGACAGTAAAAAATTATTTTTTGAATAATTTACTATAGAAAAGGCAATCCCTGGCGTAATTAAAATTTGCGACAGTAGAAAATTATTTTTTGAATAATTTACTATAGAAAAGGCAATCCCTGGCGCACTTAAAATTTGCGACAGTAGAAAATTATTTTTTGAATAATTTACTATAGAAAAGGCAATCCCTGGCGTAATTAAAATTTGCGATAGTAAAAAATTATTTTGTGAGAAATTTACTATAGAAAAGGCAATCCCTGGCGTAATTAAAATTTGCGACAGTTGAAAATTATTTTGTGAGAAATTTACTATAGAAAAGGCAATCCCTGGGATATTTTAAATTTGCGATAGTAAAAAATTATTTTTTGAATAATTTACTATAGAAAAGGCAATCCCTGGCGCCATTAAAATTTGCGATAGTAAAAAATTATTTTTTGAGAAATTTACTATAGAAAAGGCAATCCCTGGCGTAATTAAAATTTGCGACAGTAGAAAATTATTTTTTGAATAATTTACTATAGAAAAGGCAATCCCTGGCGCCATTAAAATTTGCGACAGTAAAAAATTATTTTTTGAATAATTTACTATAGAAAAGGCAATCCCTGGCGTAATTAAAATTTGCGACAGTAAAAAATTATTTTTTGAATAATTTACTATAGAAAAGGCAATCCCTGGCGTAATTAAAATTTGCGACAGTAGAAAATTATTTTGTGAGAAATTTACTATAGAAAAGGCAATCCCTGGGATATTTAAAATTTGCGACAGTAGAAAATTATTTTTTGAATAATTTACTGTGGAAAAGGCAATCCCTGGGATATTTTAAATTTGCGACAGTAAAAAATTATTTTTTGAATAATTTACTGTGGAAAAGGCAATCCCTGGCGCACTTAAAATTTGCGATAGTAAAAAATTATTTTTTGAATAATTTACTATAGAAAAGGCAATCCCTGGCGCACTTAAAATTTGCGATAGTAAAAAATTATTTTTTGAATAATTTACTATAGAAAAGGCAATCCCTGGCGCCATTAAAATTTGCGACAGTAAAAAATTATTTTTTGAATAATTTACTATAGAAAAGGCAATCCCTGGCGCACTTAAAATTTGCGACAGTTGAAAATTATTTTTTGAATAATTTACTATAGAAAAGGCAATCCCTGGCGTAATTAAAATTTGCGACAGTAAAAAATTATTTTGTGAGAAATTTACTATAGAAAAGGCAATCCCTGGGATATTTAAAATTTGCGACAGTAGAAAATTATTTTGTGAGAAATTTACTATAGAAAAGGCAATCCCTGGGATATTTAAAATTTGCGACAGTTGAAAATTATTTTGTGAGAAATTTACTATAGAAAAGGCAATCCCTGGCGCACTTAAAATTTGCGATAGTAAAAAATTATTTTTTGAATAATTTACTATAGAAAAGGCAATCCCTGGCGTAATTAAAATTTGCGACAGTAGAAAATTATTTTTTGAATAATTTACTGTGGAAAAGGCAATCCCTGGGATATTTTAAATTTGCGACAGTAAAAAATTATTTTTTGAATAATTTACTATAGAAAAGGCAATCCCTGGGATATTTTAAATTTGCGACAGTAAAAAATTATTTTTTGAATAATTTACTATAGAAAAGGCAATCCCTGGCGTAATTAAAATTTGCGACAGTAGAAAATTATTTTTTGAATAATTTACTGTGGAAAAGGCAATCCCTGGGATATTTTAAATTTGCGACAGTAAAAAATTATTTTTTGAATAATTTACTATAGAAAAGGCAATCCCTGGGATATTTTAAATTTGCGACAGTAAAAAATTATTTTTTGAATAATTTACTATAGAAAAGGCAATCCCTGGCGTAATTAAAATTTGCGATAGTAAAAAATTATTTTTTGAATAATTTACTATAGAAAAGGCAATCCCTGGCGTAATTAAAATTTGCGACAGTAGAAAATTATTTTTTGAATAATTTACTATAGGAAAGGCAATCCCTGGCGCCATTAAAATTTGCGACAGTTGAAAATTATTTTTTGAATAATTTACTGTGGAAAAGGCAATCCCTGGCGTAATTAAAATTTGCGACAGTAGAAAATTATTTTGTGAGAAATTTACTATAGAAAAGGCAATCCCTGGGATATTTAAAATTTGCGACAGTAAAAAATTATTTTTTGAATAATTTACTATAGAAAAGGCAATCCCTGGCGCCATTAAAATTTGCGATAGTAAAAAATTATTTTTTGAGAAATTTACTATAGAAAAGGCAATCCCTGGCGTAATTAAAATTTGCGACAGTAGAAAATTATTTTTTGAATAATTTACTATAGAAAAGGCAATCCCTGGCGCACTTAAAATTTGCGACAGTTGAAAATTATTTTTTGAATAATTTACTATAGAAAAGGCAATCCCTGGCGTAATTAAAATTTGCGACAGTAAAAAATTATTTTTTGAATAATTTACTATAGAAAAGGCAATCCCTGGCGTAATTAAAATTTGCGACAGTAGAAAATTATTTTGTGAGAAATTTACTATAGAAAAGGCAATCCCTGGGATATTTAAAATTTGCGACAGTAGAAAATTATTTTTTGAATAATTTACTGTGGAAAAGGCAATCCCTGGGATATTTTAAATTTGCGACAGTAAAAAATTATTTTTTGAATAATTTACTGTGGAAAAGGCAATCCCTGGCGCACTTAAAATTTGCGATAGTAAAAAATTATTTTTTGAATAATTTACTATAGAAAAGGCAATCCCTGGCGTAATTAAAATTTGCGACAGTAGAAAATTATTTTTTGAATAATTTACTATAGAAAAGGCAATCCCTGGCGTAATTAAAATTTGCGACAGTAAAAAATTATTTTTTGAATAATTTACTGTGGAAAAGGCAATCCCTGGGATATTTTAAATTTGCGACAGTAAAAAATTATTTTTTGAATAATTTACTATAGAAAAGGCAATCCCTGGCGTAATTAAAATTTGCGATAGTAAAAAATTATTTTTTGAATAATTTACTATAGAAAAGGCAATCCCTGGCGTAATTAAAATTTGCGACAGTAGAAAATTATTTTGTGAGAAATTTACTATAGAAAAGGCAATCCCTGGCGTAATTAAAATTTGCGACAGTTGAAAATTATTTTTTGAATAATTTACTATAGAAAAGGCAATCCCTGGGATATTTAAAATTTGCGACAGTAAAAAATTATTTTTTGAATAATTTACTATAGAAAAGTCAATCCCTGGCTCCATTAAAATTTGCGATAGTAAAAAATTATTTTTTGAATAATTTACTATAGAAAAGGCAATCCCTGGCGTAATTAAAATTTGCGACAGTAGAAAATTATTTTGTGAGAAATTTACTATAGAAAAGGCAATCCCTGGCGTAATTAAAATTTGCGACAGTTGAAAATTATTTTGTGAGAAATTTACTATAGAAAAGGCAATCCCTGGGATATTTAAAATTTGCGACAGTAGAAAATTATTTTTTGAATAATTTACTATAGAAAAGGCAATCCCTGGCGTAATTAAAATTTGCGACAGTAGAAAATTATTTTTTGAATAATTTACTATAGAAAAGGCAATCCCTGGCGCACTTAAAATTTGCGATAGTAAAAAATTATTTTTTGAATAATTTACTATAGAAAAGGCAATCCCTGGCGCACTTAAAATTTGCGATAGTAAAAAATTATTTTTTGAATAATTTACTATAGAAAAGGCAATCCCTGGCGTAATTAAAATTTGCGACAGTAAAAAATTATTTTTTGAATAATTTACTGTGGAAAAGGCAATCCCTGGCGCACTTAAAATTTGCGATAGTAAAAAATTATTTTTTGAATAATTTACTATAGAAAAGGCAATCCCTGGCGACATTAAAATTTGCGACAGTTGAAAATTATTTTTTGAATTATTTACTATAGAAAAGGCAATCCCTGGCGCACTTAAAATTTGCGATAGTAAAAAATTATTTTTTGAATAATTTACTATAGAAAAGGCAATCCCTGGCGCCATTAAAATTTGCGACAGTTGAAAATTATTTTGTGAGAAATTTACTATAGAAAAGGCAATCCCTGGGATATTTAAAATTTGCGACAGTAAAAAATTATTTTTTGAATAATTTACTATAGAAAAGGCAATCCCTGGCGCACTTAAAATTTGCGATAGTAAAAAATTATTTTTTGAATAATTTACTATAGAAAAGGCAATCCCTGGCGTAATTAAAATTTGCGACAGTAGAAAATTATTTTTTGAATTATTTACTATAGAAAAGGCAATCCCTGGCGTAATTAAAATTTGCGACAGTAGAAAATTATTTTTTGAATAATTTACTATAGAAAAGGCAATCCCTGGGATATTTAAAATTTGCGACAGTAGAAAATTATTTTGTGAGAAATTTACTATAGAAAAGGCAATCCCTGGCGTAATTAAAATTTGCGACAGTAGAAAATTATTTTTTGAATAATTTACTGTGGAAAAGGCAATCCCTGGGATATTTTAAATTTGCGACAGTAAAAAATTATTTTTTGAATAATTTTCTATAGAAAAGGCAATCCCTGGCGTAATTAAAATTTGCGACAGTAGAAAATTATTTTTTGAATAATTTACTATAGAAAAGGCAATCCCTGGGATATTTAAAATTTGCGACAGTAAAAAATTATTTTTTGAATAATTTACTATAGAAAAGGCAATCCCTGGCGCCATTAAAATTTGCGACAGTTGAAAATTATTTTGTGAGAAATTTACTATAGAAAAGGCAATCCCTGGGATATTTAAAATTTGCGACAGTAAAAAATTATTTTTTGAATAATTTACTGTGGAAAAGGCAATCCCTGGCGCACTTAAAATTTGCGATAGTAAAAAATTATTTTTTGAATAATTTACTGTGGAAAAGGCAATACCTGGAATATTTTAAATTTGCGACAGTAAAAAATTATTTTTTGAATAATTTACTATAGAAAAGGCAATCCCTGGCGTAATTAAAATTTGCGACAGTAGAAAATTATTTTTTGAATAATTTACTATAGAAAAGGCAATCCCTGGCGTAATTAAAATTTGCGACAGTAGAAAATTATTTTTTGAATAATTTACTATAGAAAAGGCAATCCCTGGCGCCATTAAAATTTGCCACAGTTGAAAATTATTTTGTGAGAAATTTACTATAGAAAAGGCAATCCCTGGGATATTTAAAATTTGCGACAGTAAAAAATTATTTTTTGAATAATTTACTGTGGAAAAGGCAATCCCTGGCGCACTTAAAATTTGCGATAGTAAAAAATTATTTTTTGAATAATTTACTGTGGAAAAGGCAATCCCTGGCGCACTTAAAATTTGCGATAGTAAAAAATTATTTTTTGAATAATTTACTATAGAAAAGGCAATCCCTGGCGCACTTAAAATTTGCGATAGTAAAAAATTATTTTTTGAATAATTTACTGTGGAAAAGGCAATCCCTGGGATATTTTAAATTTGCGACAGTAAAAAATTATTTTTTGAATAATTTACTATAGAAAAGGCAATACCTGGCGTAATTAAAATTTGCGACAGTAGAAAATTATTTTTTGAATAATTTACTATAGAAAAGGCAATCCCTGGCGTAATTAAAATTTGCGACAGTAGAAAATTATTTTTTGAATAATTTACTATAGAAAAGGCAATCCCTGGCGCCATTAAAATTTGCGACAGTTGAAAATTATTTTTTGAATAATTTACTGTGGAAAAGGCAATCCCTGGGATATTTTAAATTTGCGACAGTAAAAAATTATTTTTTGAATAATTTACTATAGAAAAGGCAATCCCTGGCGTAATTAAAATTTGCGACAGTAGAAAATTATTTTTTGAATAATTTACTATAGAAAAGGCAATCCCTGGGATATTTAAAATTTGCGACAGTAAAAAATTATTTTTTGAATAATTTACTATAGAAAAGGCAATCCCTGGCGCCATTAAAATTTGCGACAGTTGAAAATTATTTTGTGAGAAATTTACTATAGAAAAGGCAATCCCTGGGATATTTAAAATTTGCGACAGTAAAAAATTATTTTTTGAATAATTTACTGTGGAAAAGGCAATCCCTGGCGCACTTAAAATTTGCGATAGTAAAAAATTATTTTTTTAATAATTTACTATAGAAAAGGCAATCCCTGGCGCCATTAAAATTTGCGACAGTTGAAAATTATTTTTTGAATTATTTACTGTGGAAAAGGCAATCCCTGGGATATTTTAAATTTGCGACAGTAAAAAATTATTTTTTGAATAATTTACTATAGAAAAGGCAATCCCTGGGATATTTAAAATTTGCGATAGTAAAAAATTATTTTTTGAATAATTTACTATAGAAAAGGCAATCCCTGGCGCACTTAAAATTTGCGATAGTAAAAAAATATTTTTTGAATAATTTACTGTGGAAAAGGCAATCCCTGGGATATTTTAAATTTGCGACAGTAAAAAATTATTTTTTGAATAATTTACTATAGAAAAGGCAATCCCTGGCGTAATTAAAATTTGCGACAGTAGAAAATTATTTTTTGAATAATTTACTATAGAAAAGGCAATCCCTGGCGTAATTAAAATTTGCGACAGTAAAAAATTATTTTTTGAATAATTTACTGTGGAAAAGGCAATCCCTGGCGCACTTAAAATTTGCGATAGTAAAAAATTATTTTTTGAATAATTTACTATAGAAAAGGCAATCCCTGGCGACATTAAAATTTGCGACAGTTGAAAATTATTTTTTGAATTATTTACTATAGAAAAGGCAATCCCTGGCGCACTTAAAATTTGCGATAGTAAAAAATTATTTTTTGAATAATTTACTATAGAAAAGGCAATCCCTGGCGCCATTAAAATTTGCGACAGTTGAAAATTATTTTGTGAGAAATTTACTATAGAAAAGGCAATCCCTGGGATATTTAAAATTTGCGACAGTAAAAAAATTATTTTTTGAATAATTTACTATAGAAAAGGCAATCCCTGGCGCACTTAAAATTTGCGATAGTAAAAAATTATTTTTTGAATAATTTACTATAGAAAAGGCAATCCCTGGCGTAATTAAAATTTGCGACAGTAGAAAATTATTTTTTGAATTATTTACTATAGAAAAGGCAATCCCTGGCGTAATTAAAATTTGCGACAGTAGAAAATTATTTTTTGAATAATTTACTATAGAAAAGGCAATCCCTGGGATATTTAAAATTTGCGACAGTAGAAAATTATTTTGTGAGAAATTTACTATAGAAAAGGCAATCCCTGGCGTAATTAAAATTTGCGACAGTAGAAAATTATTTTTTGAATAATTTACTGTGGAAAAGGCAATCCCTGGGATATTTAAATTTGCGACAGTAAAAAATTATTTTTTGAATAATTTTCTATAGAAAAGGCAATCCCTGGCGTAATTAAAATTTGCGACAGTATAAAATTATTTTTTGAATAATTTACTATAGAAAAGGCAATCCCTGGGATATTTAAAATTTGCGACAGTAAAAAATTATTTTTTGAATAATTTACTATAGAAAAGGCAATCCCTGGCGCCATTAAAATTTGCGACAGTTGAAAATTATTTTGTGAGAAATTTACTATAGAAAAGGCAATCCCTGGGATATTTAAAATTTGCGACAGTAAAAAATTATTTTTTGAATAATTTACTGTGGAAAAGGCAATCCCTGGCGCACTTAAAATTTGCGATAGTAAAAAATTATTTTTTGAATAATTTACTGTGGAAAAGGCAATACCTGGAATATTTTAAATTTGCGACAGTAAAAAATTATTTTTTGAATAATTTACTATAGAAAAGGCAATCCCTGGCGTAATTAAAATTTGCGACAGTAGAAAATTATTTTTTGAATAATTTACTATAGAAAAGGCAATCCCTGGCGTAATTAAAATTTGCGACAGTAGAAAATTATTTTTTGAATAATTTACTATAGAAAAGGCAATCCCTGGCGCCATTAAAATTTGCCACAGTTGAAAATTATTTTGTGAGAAATTTACTATAGAAAAGGCAATCCCTGGGATATTTAAAATTTGCGACAGTAAAAAATTATTTTTTGAATAATTTACTGTGGAAAAGGCAATCCCTGGCGCACTTAAAATTTGCGATAGTAAAAAATTATTTTTTGAATAATTTACTGTGGAAAAGGCAATCCCTGGCGCACTTAAAATTTGCGATAGTAAAAAATTATTTTTTGAATAATTTACTATAGAAAAGGCAATCCCTGGCGCACTTAAAATTTGCGATAGTAAAAAATTATTTTTTGAATAATTTACTGTGGAAAAGGCAATCCCTGGGATATTTTAAATTTGCGACAGTAAAAAATTATTTTTTGAATAATTTACTATAGAAAAGGCAATCCCTGGCGTAATTAAAATTTGCGACAGTAGAAAATTATTTTTTGAATAATTTACTATAGAAAAGGCAATCCCTGGCGTAATTAAAATTTGCGACAGTAGAAAATTATTTTTTGAATAATTTACTATAGAAAAGGCAATCCCTGGCGCCATTAAAATTTGCGACAGTTGAAAATTATTTTTTGAATAATTTACTGTGGAAAAGGCAATCCCTGGGATATTTTAAATTTGCGACAGTAAAAAATTATTTTTTGAATAATTTACTATAGAAAAGGCAATCCCTGGCGTAATTAAAATTTGCGACAGTAGAAAATTATTTTTTGAATAATTTACTATAGAAAAGGCAATCCCTGGGATATTTAAAATTTGCGACAGTAAAAAATTATTTTTTGAATAATTTACTATAGAAAAGGCAATCCCTGGCGCCATTAAAATTTGCGACAGTTGAAAATTATTTTGTGAGAAATTTACTATAGAAAAGGCAATCCCTGGGATATTTAAAATTTGCGACAGTAAAAAATTATTTTTTGAATAATTTACTGTGGAAAAGGCAATCCCTGGCGCACTTAAAATTTGCGATAGTAAAAAATTATTTTTTTTAATAATTTACTATAGAAAAGGCAATCCCTGGCGCCATTAAAATTTGCGACAGTTGAAAATTATTTTTTGAATTATTTACTGTGGAAAAGGCAATCCCTGGGATATTTTAAATTTGCGACAGTAAAAAATTATTTTTTGAATAATTTACTATAGAAAAGGCAATCCTGGGATATTTAAAATTTGCGATAGTAAAAAATTATTTTTTGAATAATTTACTATAGAAAAGGCAATCCCCTGGCGCACTTAAAATTTGCGATAGTAAAAAAATATTTTTTGAATAATTTACTGTGGAAAAGGCAATCCCTGGGATATTTTAAATTTGCGACAGTAAAAAATTATTTTTTGAATAATTTACTATAGAAAAGGCAATCCCTGGCGTAATTAAAATTTGCGACAGTAGAAAATTATTTTTTGAATAATTTACTATAGAAAAGGCAATCCCTGGCGTAATTAAAATTTGCGACAGTAGAAAATTATTTTTTGAATAATTTACTATAGAAAAGGCAATCCCTGGCGCCATTAAAATTTGCGACAGTTGAAAATTATTTTTTGAATAATTTACTGTGGAAAAGGCAATCCCTGGGATATTTTAAATTTGCGACAGTAAAAAATTATTTTTTGAATAATTTACTATAGAAAAGGCAATCCCTGGGATATTTAAAATTTGCGATAGTAAAAAATTATTTTTTGAATAATTTACTATAGAAAAGGCAATCCCTGGCGTAATTAAAATTTGCGACAGTAGAAAATTATTTTTTGAATAATTTACTATAGAAAAGGCAATCCCTGGGATATTTAAAATTTGCGACAGTAAAAAATTATTTTTTGAATAATTTACTATAGAAAAGGCAATCCCTGGCGCCATTAAAATTTGCGACAGTTGAAAATTATTTTGTGAGAAATTTACTATAGAAAAGGCAATCCCTGGGATATTTAAAATTTGCGACAGTAGAAAATTATTTTTTGAATAATTTACTGTGGAAAAGGCAATCCCTGGCGCACTTAAAATTTGCGATAGTAAAAAATTATTTTTTGAATAATTTACTATAGAAAAGGCAATCCCTGGCGCCATTAAAATTTGCGACAGTTGAAAATTATTTTTTGAATTATTTACTATAGAAAAGGCAATCCCTGGCGCACTTAAAATTTGCGACAGTAAAAAATTATTTTTTGAATAATTTACTATAGAAAAGGCAATCCCTGGCGCCATTAAAATTTGCGACAGTTGAAAATTATTTTGTGAGAAATTTACTATAGAAAAGGCAATCCCTGGGATATTTAAAATTTGCGACAGTAAAAAATTATTTTTTGAATAATTTACTATAGAAAAGGCAATCCCTGGCGCCATTAAAATTTGCGACAGTAGAAAATTATTTTTTGAATAATTTACTATAGAAAAGGCAATCCCTGGCGCCATTAAAATTTGCGACAGTTGAAAATTATTTTTTGAATAATTTACTGTGGAAAAGGCAATCCCTGGGATATTTTAAATTTGCGACAGTAAAAAATTATTTTTTGAATAATTTACTATAGAAAAGGCAATCCCTGGCGCCATTAAAATTTGCGACAGTTGAAAATTATTTTGTGAGAAATTTACTATAGAAAAGGCAATCCCTGGCGCCATTAAAATTTGCGACAGTTGAAAATTATTTTTTGAATTTTTTACTATAGAAAAGGCAATCCCTGGCGCACTTAAAATTTGCGATAGTAAAAAATTATTTTTTGAATAATTTACTATAGAAAAGGCAATCCCTGGCGCACTTAAAATTTGCGATAGTAAAAAATAATTTTTTGAATAATTTACTGTGGAAAAGGCAAACCCTGGGATATTTTAAATTTGCGACAGTAAAAAATTATTTTTTGAATAATTTACTATAGAAAAGGCAATCCCTGGCGTAATTAAAATTTGCGACAGTAGAAAATTATTTTTTGAATAATTTACTATAGAAAAGGCAATCCCTGGCGTAATTAAAATTTGCGACAGTAGAAAATTATTTTTTGAATAATTTACTATAGAAAAGGCAATCCCTGGCGCCATTAAAATTTGCGACAGTTGAAAATTATTTTTTGAATAATTTACTGTGGAAAAGGCAATCCCTGGGATATTTTAAATTTGCGACAGTAAAAAATTATTTTTTGAATAATTTACTATAGAAAAGGCAATCCCTGGGATATTTAAAATTTGCGATAGTAAAAAATTATTTTTTGAATAATTTACTATAGAAAAGGCAATCCCTGGCGTAATTAAAATTTGCGACAGTAGAAAATTATTTTTTGAATAATTTACTATAGAAAAGGCAATCCCTGGGATATTTAAAATTTGCGACAGTAAAAAATTATTTTTTGAATAATTTACTATAGAAAAGGCAATCCCTGGCGCCATTAAAATTTGCGACAGTTGAAAATTATTTTGTGAGAAATTTACTATAGAAAAGGCAATCCCTGGGATATTTAAAATTTGCGACAGTAAAAAATTATTTTTTGAATAATTTACTATAGAAAAGGCAATCCCTGGCGCCATTAAAATTTGCGACAGTAGAAAATTATTTTTTGAATAATTTACTATAGAAAAGGCAATCCCTGGCGCCATTAAAATTTGCGACAGTTGAAAATTATTTTTTGAATTATTTACTATAGAAAAGGCAATCCCTGGCGCACTTAAAATTTGCGATAGTAAAAAATTATTTTTTGAATAATTTACTATAGAAAAGGCAATCCCTGGCGCCATTAAAATTTGCGACAGTTGAAAATTATTTTGTGAGAAATTTACTATAGAAAAGGCAATCCCTGGGATATTTAAAATTTGCGACAGTAAAAAATTATTTTTTGAATAATTTACTATAGAAAAGGCAATCCCTGGCGCACTTAAAATTTGCGATAGTAAAAAATTATTTTTTGAATAATTTACTATAGAAAAGGCAATCCCTGGCGTAATTAAAATTTGCGACAGTAGAAAATTATTTTTTGAATTATTTACTATAGAAAAGGCAATCCCTGGCGTAATTAAAATTTGCGACAGTAGAAAATTATTTTTTGAATAATTTACTATAGAAAAGGCAATCCCTGGGATATTTAAAATTTGCGACAGTAGAAAATTATTTTGTGAGAAATTTACTATAGAAAAGGCAATCCCTGGCGTAATTAAAATTTGCGACAGTAGAAAATTATTTTTTGAATAATTTACTGTGGAAAAGGCAATCCCTGGGATATTTTAAATTTGCGACAGTAAAAAATTATTTTTTGAATAATTTACTATAGAAAAGGCAATCCCTGGCGTAATTAAAATTTGCGATAGTAAAAAATTATTTTTTGAATAATTTACTATAGAAAAGGCAATCCCTGGGATATTTAAAATTTGCGACAGTAAAAAATTATTTTGTGAGAAATTTACTATAGAAAAGGCAATCCCTGGGATATTTAAAATTTGCGACAGTAGAAAATTATTTTGTGAGAAATTTACTATAGAAAAGGCAATCCCTGGCGTAATTAAAATTTGCGACAGTAGAAAATTATTTTTTGAATAATTTACTGTGGAAAAGGCAATCCCTGGGATATTTTAAATTTGCGACAGTAAAAAATTATTTTTTGAATAATTTACTATAGAAAAGGCAATCCCTGGCGTAATTAAAATTTGCGATAGTAAAAAATTATTTTTTGAATAATTTACTATAGAAAAGGCAATCCCTGGCGTAATTAAAATTTGCGACAGTAGAAAATTATTTTTTGAATAATTTACTATAGAAAGGGCAATCCCTGGCGTAATTAAAATTTGCGATAGTAAAAAATTATTTTTTGAATAATTTACTATAGAAAAGGCAATCCCTGGCGCACTTAAAATTTGCGACAGTAGAAAATTATTTTTTGAATAATTTACTATAGAAAAGGCAATCCCTGGCGCCATTAAAATTTGCGACAGTTGAAAATTATTTTGTGAGAAATTTACTATAGAAAAGGCAATCCCTGGCGTAATTAAAATTTGCGACAGTTGAAAATTATTTTGTGAGAAATTTACTATAGAAAAGGCAATCCCTGGCGTAATTAAAATTTGCGACAGTTGAAAATTATTTTGTGAGAAATTTACTATAGAAAAGGCAATCCCTGGCGTAATTAAAATTTGCGACAGTTGAAAATTATTTTGTGAGAAATTTACTATAGAAAAGGCAATCCCTGGGATATTTAAAATTTGCGACAGTAAAAAATTATTTTTTGAATTATTTACTATAGAAAAGGCAATCCCTGGCGTAATTAAAATTTGCGACAGTTGAAAATTATTTTGTGAATAATTTACTATAGAAAAGGCAATCCCTGGCGCACTTAAAATTTGCGATAGTAAAAAATTATTTTTTGAATAATTTACTATAGAAAAGGCAATCCCTGGCGTAATTAAAATTTGCGACAGTTGAAAATTATTTTGTGAGAAATTTACTATAGAAAAGGCAATCCCTGGGATATTTTAAATTTGCGACAGTAAAAAATTATTTTTTGAATAATTTACTATAGAAAAGGCAATCCCTGGCGCACTTAAAATTTGCGACAGTTGAAAATTATTTTTTGAATAATTTACTATAGAAAAGGCAATCCCTGGCGTAATTAAAATTTGCGACAGTAGAAAATTATTTTTTGAATAATTTACTGTGGAAAAGGCAATCCCTGGCGCCATTAAAATTTGCGACAGTTGAAAATTATTTTGTGAGAAATTTACTATAGAAAAGGCAATCCCTGGGATATTTAAAATTTGCGATAGTAAAAAATTATTTTTTGAATAATTTACTATAGAAAAGGCAATCCCTGGCGTAATTAAAATTTGCGACAGTAGAAAATTATTTTTTGAATAATTTACTATAGAAAAGGCAATCCCTGGCGCACTTAAAATTTGCGATAGTAAAAAATTATTTTTTGTATAATTTACTATAGAAAAGGCAATCCCTGGCGCACTTAAAATTTGCGATAGTAAAAAATTATTTTTTGAATAATTTACTGTGGAAAAGGCAATCCCTGGGATATTTTAAATTTGCGACAGTAAAAAATTATTTTTTGAATAATTTACTATAGAAAAGGCAATCCCTGGCGCACTTAAAATTTGCGATAGTAAAAAATTATTTTTTGAATAATTTACTATAGAAAAGGCAATCCCTGGCGCCATTAAAATTTGCGACAGTTGAAAATTATTTTGTGAGAAATTTACTATAGAAAAGGCAATCCCTGGGATATTTAAAATTTGCGACAGTAGAAAATTATTTTTTGAATAATTTACTATAGAAAAGGCAATCCCTGGGATATTTAAAACTTGCGATAGTAAAAAATTATTTTTTGAATAATTTACTATAGAAAAGGCAATCCCTGGCGTAATTAAAATTTGCGACAGTAGAAAATTATTTTTTGAATAATTTACTATAGAAAAGGCAATCCCTGGCGCCATTAAAATTTGCGACAGTTGAAAATTATTTTTTGAATAATTTACTGTGGAAAAGGCAATCCCTGGGATATTTTAAATTTGCGATAGTAAAAAATTATTTTTTGAATAATTTACTACAGAAAAGGCAATCCCTGGCGCCATTAAAATTTGCGACAGTTGAAAATTATTTTGTGAGAAATTTACTATAGAAAAGGCAATCCCTGGGATATTTAAAATTTGCGACAGTAAAAAATTATTTTTTGAATAATTTACTATAGAAAAGGCAATCCCTGGCGCACTTAAAATTTGCGACAGTAAAAAATTATTTTTTGAATAATTTACTATAGAAAAGGCAATCCCTGGCGCACTTAAAATTTGCGATAGTAAAAAATTATTTTTTGAATAATTTACTGTGGAAAAGGCAATCCCTGGGATATTTTAAATTTGCGACAGTAAAAAATTATTTTTTGAATAATTTACTATAGAAAAGGCAATCCCTGGCGTAATTAAAATTTGCGACAGTAGAAAATTATTTTTTGAATAATTTACTATAGAAAAGGCAATCCCTGGCGTAATTAAAATTTGCGACAGTAGAAAATTATTTTTTGAATAATTTACTATAGAAAAGGCAATCCCTGGCGCCATTAAAATTTGCGACAGTTGAAAATTATTTTTTGAATAATTTACTGTGGAAAAGGCAATCCCTGGGATATTTTAAATTTGCGACAGTAAAAAATTATTTTTTGAATAATTTACTATAGAAAAGGCAATCCCTGGCGCACTTAAAATTTGCGATAGTAAAAAATTATTTTTTGAATAATTTACTGTGGAAAAGGCAATCCCTGGGATATTTTAAATTTGCGACAGTAAAAAATTATTTTTTGAATAATTTACTATAGAAAAGGCAATCCCTGGCGTAATTAAAATTTGCGACAGTAGAAAATTATTTTTTGAATAATTTACTATAGAAAAGGCAATCCCTGGCGTAATTAAAATTTGCGACAGTAGAAAATTATTTTTTGAATAATTTACTATAGAAAAGGCAATCCCTGGCGCCATTAAAATTTGCGACAGTTGAAAATTATTTTTTGAATTATTTACTATAGAAAAGGCAATCCCTGGCGCACTTAAAATTTGCGATAGTAAAAAATTATTTTTTGAATAATTTACTATAGAAAAGGCAATCCCTGGCGCCATTAAAATTTGCGACAGTTGAAAATTATTTTGTGAGAAATTTACTATAGAAAAGGCAATCCCTGGGATATTTAAAATTTGCGACAGTAAAAAATTATTTTTTGAATAATTTACTATAGAAAAGGCAATCCCTGGCGCACTTAAAATTTGCGACAGTAGAAAATTATTTTTTGAATAATTTACTATAGAAAAGGCAATCCCTGGGATATTTTAAATTTGCGACAGTAAAAAATTATTTTGTGAGAAATTTACTATAGAAAAGGCAATCCCTGGGATATTTAAAATTTGCGACAGTAAAAAATTATTTTTTGAATAATTTACTATAGAAAAGGCAATCCCTGGCGCACTTAAAATTTGCGACAGTTGAAAATTATTTTTTGAATAATTTACTATAGAAAAGGCAATCCCTGGCGCCATTAAAATTTGCGACAGTTGAAAATTATTTTTTGAATAATTTACTATAGAAAAGGCAATCCCTGGCGTAATTAAAATTTGCGACAGTTGAAAATTATTTTGTGAGAAATTTACTATAGAAAAGGCAATCCCTGGGATATTTTAAATTTGCGACAGTAAAAAATTATTTTTTGAATAATTTACTATAGAAAAGGCAATCCCTGGCGCACTTAAAATTTGCGACAGTTGAAAATTATTTTTTGAATAATTTACTATAGAAAAGGCAATCCCTGGCGTAATTAAAATTTGCGACAGTAGAAAATTATTTTTTGAATAATTTACTGTGGAAAAGGCAATCCCTGGCGCCATTAAAATTTGCGACAGTTGAAAATTATTTTGTGAGAAATTTACTATAGAAAAGGCAATCCCTGGGATATTTAAAATTTGCGATAGTAAAAAATTATTTTTTGAATAATTTACTATAGAAAAGGCAATCCCTGGCGTAATTAAAATTTGCGACAGTAGAAAATTATTTTTTGAATAATTTACTATAGAAAAGGCAATCCCTGGCGCACTTAAAATTTGCGATAGTAAAAAATTATTTTTTGAATAATTTACTATAGAAAAGGCAATCCCTGGCGCACTTAAAATTTGCGATAGTAAAAAATTATTTTTTGAATAATTTACTGTGGAAAAGGCAATCCCTGGGATATTTTAAATTTGCGACAGTAAAAAATTATTTTTTGAATAATTTACTATAGAAAAGGCAATCCCTGGCGTAATTAAAATTTGCGACAGTAGAAAATTATTTTTTGAATAATTTACTATAGAAAAGGCAATCCCTGGCGTAATTAAAATTTGCGATAGCAAAAAATTATTTTTTGAATAATTTACTATAGAAAAGGCAATCCCTGGGATATTTTAAATTTGCGACAGTAAAAAATTATTTTTTGAATAATTTACTATAGAAAAGGCAATCCCTGGCGTAATTAAAACTTGCGACAGTAGAAAATTATTTTTTGAATAATTTACTGTGGAAAAGGCAATCCCTGGGATATTTTAAATTTGCGACAGTAAAAAATTATTTTTTGAATAATTTACTATAGAAAAGGCAATCCCTGGCGCCATTAAAATTTGCGACAGTTGAAAATTATTTTTTGAATAATTTACTATAGAAAAGGCAATCCCTGGCGCCATTAAAATTTGCGACAGTTGAAAATTATTTTGTGAGAAATTTACTATAGAAAAGGCAATCCCTGGCGTAATTAAAATTTGCGACAGTAGAAAATTATTTTTTGAATAATTTACTATAGAAAAGGCAATCCCTGGCGTAATTAAAATTTGCGACAGTAGAAAATTATTTTTTGAATAATTTACTATAGAAAAGGCAATCCCTGGCGCCATTAAAATTTGCGACAGTTGAAAATTATTTTGTGAGAAATTTACTATAGAAAAGGCAATCCCTGGGATATTTAAAATTTGCGACAGTAGAAAATTATTTTTTGAATAATTTACTACAGAAAAGGCAATTCCTGGCGCCATTAAAATTTGCGACAGTTGAAAATTATTTTGTGAGAAATTTACTATAGAAAAGGCAATCCCTGGCGTAATTAAAATTTGCGACAGTAGAAAATTATTTTTTGAATAATTTACTATAGAAAAGGCAATCCCTGGCGTAATTAAAATTTGCGACAGTTGAAAATTATTTTTTGAATAATTTACTATAGAAAAGGCAATCCCTGGCGCCATTAAAATTTGCGACAGTTGAAAATTATTTTGTGAGAAATTTACTATAGAAAAGGCAATCCCTGGCGTAATTAAAATTTGCGACAGTAGAAAATTATTTTTTGAATAATTTACTATAGAAAAGGCAATCCCTGGCGTAATTAAAATTTGCGACAGTAGAAAATTATTTTTTGAATAATTTACTATAGAAAAGGCAATCCCTGGCGCCATTAAAATTTGCGACAGTTGAAAATTATTTTGTGAGAAATTTACTATAGAAAAGGCAATCCCTGGCGTAATTAAAATTTGCGACAGTAGAAAATTATTTTTTGAATAATTTACTATAGAAAAGGCAATCCCTGGCGCCATTAAAATTTGCGACAGTTGAAAATTATTTTGTGAGAAATTTACTATAGAAAAGGCAATCCCTGGCGTAATTAAAATTTGCGACAGTTGAAAATTATTTTTTGAATAATTTACTATAGAAAAGGCAATCCCTGGCGCCATTAAAATTTGCGACAGTTGAAAATTATTTTGTGAGAAATTTACTATAGAAAAGGCAATCCCTGGCGTAATTAAAATTTGCGACAGTTGAAAATTATTTTTTGAATAATTTACTATAGAAAAGGCAATCCCTGGCGCCATTAAAATTTGCGACAGTAGAAAATTATTTTTTGAATAATTTACTGTGGAAAAGGCAATCCCTGGGATATTTTAAATTTGCGACAGTAAAAAATTATTTTTTGAATAATTTACTATAGAAAAGGCAATCCCTGGGATATTTAAAATTTGCGACAGTAGAAAATTATTTTTTGAATAATTTACTATAGAAAAGGCAATCCCTGGGATATTTAAAACTTGCGATAGTAAAAAATTATTTTTTGAATAATTTACTATAGAAAAGGCAATCCCTGGCGTAATTAAAATTTGCGACAGTAGAAAATTATTTTTTGAATAATTTACTGTGGAAAAGGCAATCCCTGGGATATTTTAAATTTGCGACAGTAAAAAATTATTTTTTGAATAATTTACTGTGGAAAAGGCAATCCCTGGGATATTTAAAACTTGCGATAGTAAAAAATTATTTTTTGAATAATTTACTATAGAAAAGGCAATCCCTGGCGTAATTAAAATTTGCGACAGTAGAAAATTATTTTTTGAATAATTTACTGTGGAAAAGGCAATCCCTGGGATATTTTAAATTTGCGACAGTAAAAAATTATTTTTTGAATAATTTACTGTGGAAAAGGCAATCCCTGGGATATTTAAAATTTGCGACAGTAAAAAATTATTTTTTGAATAATTTACTATAGAAAAGGCAATCCCTGGCGCCATTAAAATTTGCGACAGTTGAAAATTATTTTGTGAGAAATTTACTATAGAAAAGGCAATCCCTGGCGTAATTAAAATTTGCGACAGTAGAAAATTATTTTGTGAGAAATTTACTATAGAAAAGGCAATCCCTGGGATATTTAAAATTTGCGACAGTTGAAAATTATTTTTTGAATAATTTACTATAGAAAAGGCAATCCCTGGCGCACTTAAAATTTGCGATAGTTGAAAATTATTTTTTGAATAATTTACTATAGAAAAGGCAATCCCTGGCGTAATTAAAATTTGCGACAGTAGAAAATTATTTTTTGAATAATTTACTATAGAAAAGGCAATCCCTGGCGCCATTAAAATTTGCGACAGTTGAAAATTATTTTGTGAGAAATTTACTATAGAAAAGGCAATCCCTGGGATATTTAAAATTTGCGACAGTAAAAAATTATTTTTTGAATAATTTACTGTGGAAAAGGCAATCCCTGGGATATTTAAAACTTGCGATAGTAAAAAATTATTTTTTGAATAATTTACTATAGAAAAGGCAATCCCTGGCGTAATTAAAATTTGCGACAGTTGAAAATTATTTTGTGAGAAATTTACTATAGAAAAGGCAATCCCTGGCGTAATTAAAATTTGCGACAGTTGAAAATTATTTTGTGAGAAATTTACTGTGGAAAAGGCAATCCCTGGGATATTTAAAATTTGCGACAGTAGAAAATTATTTTTTGAATAATTTACTATAGAAAAGGCAATCCCTGGGATATTTAAAACTTGCGATAGTAAAAAATTATTTTTTGAATAATTTACTATAGAAAAGGCAATCCCTGGCGTAATTAAAATTTGCGACAGTAGAAAATTATTTTTTGAATAATTTACTGTGGAAAAGGCAATCCCTGGGATATTTTAAATTTGCGACAGTAAAAAATTATTTTTTGAATAATTTACTATAGAAAAGGCAATCCCTGGGATATTTAAAATTTGCGACAGTAGAAAATTATTTTTTGAATAATTTACTATAGAAAAGGCAATCCCTGGGATATTTTAAATTTGCGACAGTAAAAAATTATTTTGTGAGAAATTTACTATAGAAAAGGCAATCCCTGGCGTAATTAAAATTTGCGACAGTAGAAAATTATTTTTTGAATAATTTACTATAGAAAAGGCAATCCCTGGCGTAATTAAAATTTGCGACAGTAGAAAATTATTTTTTGAATAATTTACTATAGAAAAGGCAATCCCTGGCGTAATTAAAATTTGCGACAGTAGAAAATTATTTTTTGAATAATTTACTATAGAAAAGGCAATCCCTGGGATATTTAAAATTTGCGACAGTAGAAAATTATTTTTTGAATAATTTACTATAGAAAAGGCAATCCCTGGGATATTTAAAATTTGCGACAGTTGAAAATTATTTTTTGAATAATTTACTATAGAAAAGGCAATCCCTGGCGTAATTAAAATTTGCGACAGTAGAAAATTATTTTTTGAATAATTTACTGTGGAAAAGGCAATCCCTGGGATATTTTAAATTTGCGATAGTAAAAAATTATTTTTTGAATAATTTACTATAGAAAAGGCAATCCCTGGCGTAATTAAAATTTGCGACAGTAGAAAATTATTTTTTGAATAATTTACTGTGGAAAAGGCAATCCCTGGCGTAATTAAAATTTGCGACAGTTGAAAATTATTTTTTGAATAATTTACTATAGAAAAGGCAATCCCTGGCGTAATTAAAATTTGCGACAGTAAAAAATTTTTTTTTGAATTATTTACTATAGAAAAGGCAATCCCTGGCGTAATTAAAATTTGCGACAGTTGAAAATTATTTTGTGAGAAATTTACTATAGAAAAGGCAATCCCTGGCGTAATTAAAATTTGCGACAGTAGAAAATTATTTTTTGAATAATTTACTATAGAAAAGGCAATCCCTGGCGTAATTAAAATTTGCGACAGTAGAAAATTATTTTTTGAATAATTTACTATAGAAAAGGCAATCCCTGGGATATTTAAAATTTGCGACAGTAGAAAATTATTTTTTGAATAATTTACTATAGAAAAGGCAATCCCTGGGATATTTAAAATTTGCGACAGTTGAAAATTATTTTTTGAATAATTTACTATAGAAAAGGCAATCCCTGGCGTAATTAAAATTTGCGACAGTAGAAAATTATTTTTTGAATAATTTACTGTGGAAAAGGCAATCCCTGGGATATTTTAAATTTGCGATAGTAAAAAATTATTTTTTGAATAATTTACTATAGAAAAGGCAATCCCTGGCGTAATTAAAATTTGCGACAGTAGAAAATTATTTTTTGAATAATTTACTATAGAAAAGGCAATCCCTGGGATATTTTAAATTTGCGATAGTAAAAAATTATTTTTTGAATAATTTACTATAGAAAAGGCAATCCCTGGCGTAATTAAAATTTGCGACAGTAGAAAATTATTTTTTGAATAATTTACTGTGGAAAAGGCAATCCCTGGCGTAATTAAAATTTGCGACAGTTGAAAATTATTTTTTGAATAATTTACTATAGAAAAGGCAATCCCTGGCGTAATTAAAATTTGCGACAGTAAAAAATTATTTTTTGAATTATTTACTATAGAAAAGGCAATCCCTGGCGTAATTAAAATTTGCGACAGTTGAAAATTATTTTGTGAGAAATTTACTATAGAAAAGGCAATCCCTGGCGTAATTAAAATTTGCGACAGTAGAAAATTATTTTTTGAATAATTTACTATAGAAAAGGCAATCCCTGGCGCCATTAAAATTTGCGACAGTAAAAAATTATTTTTTGAATAATTTACTATAGAAAAGGCAATCCCTGGCGTAATTAAAATTTGCGACAGTAGAAAATTATTTTTTGAGAAATTTACTATAGAAAAGGCAATCCCTGGGATATTTAAAATTTGCGATAGTAAAAAATTATTTTTTGAATAATTTACTATAGAAAAGGCAATCCCTGGCGTAATTAAAATTTGCGACAGTTGAAAATTATTTTTTGAATAATTTACTATAGAAAAGGCAATCCCTGGCGTAATTAAAATTTGCGACAGTAGAAAATTATTTTTTGAGAAATTTACTATAGAAAAGGCAATCCCTGGGATATTTAAAATTTGCGATAGTAAAAAATTATTTTTTGAATAATTTATTATAGAAAAGGCAATCCCTGGCGTAATTAAAATTTGCGACAGTTGAAAATTATTTTGTGAGAAATTTACTATAGAAAAGGCAATCCCTGGCGCACTTAAAATTTGCGATAGTAAAAAATTATTTTTTGAATTATTTACTATAGAAAAGGCAATCCCTGGCGCCATTAAAATTTGCGACAGTTGAAAATTATTTTGTGAGAAATTTACTATAGAAAAGGCAATCCCTGGCGTAATTAAAATTTGCGACAGTTGAAAATTATTTTGTGAGAAATTTACTATAGAAAAGGCAATCCCTGGGATATTTAAAATTTGCGACAGTTGAAAATTATTTTTTGAATAATTTACTATAGAAAAGGCAATCCCTGGCGTAATTAAAATTTGCGACAGTAGAAAATTATTTTTTGAATAATTTACTATAGAAAAGGCAATCCCTGGCGTAATTAAAATTTGCGACAGTAGAAAATTATTTTTTGAATAATTTACTGTGGAAAAGGCAATCCCTGGCGTAATTAAAATTTGCGACAGTAGAAAATTATTTTTTGAATAATTTACTGTGGAAAAGGCAATCCCTGGCGTAATTAAAATTTGCGACAGTAGAAAATTATTTTTTGAATAATTTACTGTGGAAAAGGCAATCCCTGGCGTAATTAAAATTTGCGACAGTTGAAAATTATTTTTTGAATAATTTACTATAGAAAAGGCAATCCCTGGCGCCATTAAAATTTGCGACAGTTGAAAATTATTTTTTGAATAATTTACTATAGAAAAGGCAATACCTGGCGCCATTAAAATTTGCGACAGTTGAAAATTATTTTTTGAATAATTTACTATAGAAAAGGCAATCCCTGGCGCACTTAAAATTTGCGATAGTAAAAAATTATTTTTTGAATAATTTACTATAGAAAAGGCAATCCCTGGCGTAATTAAAATTTGCGACAGTAGAAAATTATTTTTTGAATAATTTACTATAGAAAAGGCAATCCCTGGCGCACTTAAAATTTGCGATAGTAAAAAATTATTTTTTGAATAATTTACTATAGAAAAGGCAATCCCTGGCGCACTTAAAATTTGCGACAGTAGAAAATTATTTTGTGAGAAATTTACTATAGAAAAGGCAATCCCTGGCGTAATTAAAATTTGCGACAGTAGAAAATTATTTTTTGAATAATTTACTGTGGAAAAGGCAATCCCTGGGATATTTAAAATTTGCGACAGTTGAAAATTATTTTTTGAATAATTTACTATAGAAAAGGCAATCCCTGGCGTAATTAAAATTTGCGACAGTAGAAAATTATTTTTTGAATAATTTACTATAGAAAAGGCAATCCCTGGCGCACTTAAAATTTGCGACAGTAGAAAATTATTTTTTGAATAATTTACTATAGAAAAGGCAATCCCTGGGATATTTAAAATTTGCGACAGTAAAAAATTATTTTTTGAATAATTTACTATAGAAAAGGCAATCCCTGGCGCCATTAAAATTTGCGACAGTTGAAAATTATTTTTTGAATAATTTACTATAGAAAAGGCAATCCCTGGGATATTTAAAATTTGCGACAGTAAAAAATTATTTTTTTGAATAATTTACTATAGAAAAGGCAATCCCTGGCGCACTTAAAATTTGCGACAGTAGGAAATTATTTTTTGAATAATTTACTATAGAAAAGGCAATCCCTGGCGCAATTAAAATTTGAGACAGTAGAAAATTATTTTTTGAATAATTTACTGTGGAAAAGGCAATCCCTGGGATATTTAAAATTTGCGACAGTTGAAAATTATTTTGTGAGAAATTTACTATAGAAAAGGCAATCCCTGGCGCAATTAAAATTTGAGACAGTAGAAAATTATTTTTTGAATAATTTACTGTGGAAAAGGCAATCCCTGGGATATTTAAAATTTGCGACAGTTGAAAATTATTTTGTGAGAAATTTACTATAGAAAAGGCAATCCCTGGCGCACTTAAAATTTGCGACAGTTGAAAATTATTTTGTGAGAAATTTACTATAGAAAAGGCAATCCCTGGGATATTTAAAATTTGCGATAGTAAAAAATTATTTTTTGAGAAATTTACTATAGAAAAGGCAATCCCTGGCGTAATTAAAATTTGCGACAGTAGAAAATTATTTTTTGAATAATTTACTATAGAAAAGGCAATCCCTGGCGCCATTAAAATTTGCGACAGTTGAAAATTATTTTTTGAATAATTTACTATAGAAAAGGCAATCCCTGGCGCAATTAAAATTTGAGACAGTAGAAAATTATTTTTTGAATAATTTACTGTGGAAAAGGCAATCCCTGGGATATTTAAAATTTGCGACAGTTGAAAATTATTTTGTGAGAAATTTACTATAGAAAAGGCAATCCCTGGCGCACTTAAAATTTGCGACAGTTGAAAATTATTTTGTGAGAAATTTACTATAGAAAAGGCAATCCCTGGCGCACTTAAAATTTGCTACAGTTGAAAATTATTTTGTGAGAAATTTACTATAGAAAAGGCAATCCCTGGGATATTTTAAATTTGCGACAGTAAAAAATTATTTTTTGAATTATTTACTATAGAAAAGGCAATCCCTGGCGTAATTAAAATTTGCGATAGTAAAAAATTATTTTGTGAATAATTTACTATAGAAAAGGCAATCCCTGGCGCACTTAAAATTTGCGATAGTAAAAAATTATTTTTTGAATAATTTACTATAGAAAAGGCAATCCCTGGCGTAATTAAAATTTGCGACAGTTGAAAATTATTTTGTGAATAATTTACTATAGAAAAGGCAATCCCTGGCGCACTTAAAATTTGCGATAGTAAAAAATTATTTTTTGAATAATTTACTATAGAAAAGGCAATCCCTGGCGCCATTAAAATTTGCGACAGTTGAAAATTATTTTGTGAGAAATTTACTATAGAAAAGGCAATCCCTGGGATATTTAAAATTTGCGACAGTAAAAAATTATTTTTTGAATAATTTACTATAGAAAAGGCAATCCCTGGCGTAATTAAAATTTGCGACAGTAGAAAATTATTTTTTGAATAATTTACTGTGGAAAAGGCAATCCCTGGGATATTTAAAATTTGCGACAGTAAAAAATTATTTTTTGAATAATTTACTATAGAAAAGGCAATCCCTGGGATATTTAAAACTTGCGATAGTAAAAAATTATTTTGTGAGAAATTTACTATAGAAAAGGCAATCCCTGGCGTAATTAAAACTTGCGACAGTAGAAAATTATTTTTTGAATAATTTACTGTGGAAAAGGCAATCCCTGGGATATTTAAAATTTGCGACAGTTGAAAATTATTTTGTGAGAAATTTACTATAGAAAAGGCAATCCCTGGCGTAATTAAAATTTGCGACAGTTGAAAATTATTTTGTGAATAATTTACTATAGAAAAGGCAATCCCTGGCGCACTTAAAATTTGCGATAGTAAAAAATTATATTTTGAATAATTTACTATAGAAAAGGCAATCCCTGGCGCCATTAAAATTTGCGACAGTTGAAAATTATTTTGTGAGAAATTTACTATAGAAAAGGCAATCCCTGGCGTAATTAAAATTTGCGACAGTAGAAAATTATTTTTTGAATAATTTACTGTGGAAAAGGCAATCCCTGGGATATTTAAAATTTGCGACAGTTGAAAATTATTTTTTGAATAATTTACTATAGAAAAGGCAATCCCTGGCGCCATTAAAATTTGCGACAGTTGAAAATTATTTTTTGAATAATTTACTATAGAAAAGGCAATCCCTGGCGCAATTAAAATTTGAGACAGTAGAAAATTATTTTTTGAATAATTTACTGTGGAAAAGGCAATCCCTGGGATATTTAAAATTTGCGACAGTTGAAAATTATTTTGTGAGAAATTTACTATAGAAAAGGCAATCCCTGGCGCAATTAAAATTTGAGACAGTAGAAAATTATTTTTTGAATAATTTACTGTGGAAAAGGCAATCCCTGGGATATTTAAAATTTGCGACAGTTGAAAATTATTTTGTGAGAAATTTACTATAGAAAAGGCAATCCCTGGCGCACTTAAAATTTGCGACAGTTGAAAATTATTTTGTGAGAAATTTACTATAGAAAAGGCAATCCCTGGGATATTTAAAATTTGCGATAGTAAAAAATTATTTTTTGAGAAATTTACTATAGAAAAGGCAATCCCTGGCGTAATTAAAATTTGCGACAGTAGAAAATTATTTTTTGAATAATTTACTATAGAAAAGGCAATCCCTGGCGCCATTAAAATTTGCGACAGTTGAAAATTATTTTTTGAATAATTTACTATAGAAAAGGCAATCCCTGGCGCAATTAAAATTTGAGACAGTAGAAAATTATTTTTTGAATAATTTACTGTGGAAAAGGCAATCCCTGGGATATTTAAAATTTGCGACAGTTGAAAATTATTTTGTGAGAAATTTACTATAGAAAAGGCAATCCCTGGCGCACTTAAAATTTGCGACAGTTGAAAATTATTTTGTGAGAAATTTACTATAGAAAAGGCAATCCCTGGCGCACTTAAAATTTGCGACAGTTGAAAATTATTTTGTGAGAAATTTACTATAGAAAAGGCAATCCCTGGGATATTTTAAATTTGCGACAGTAAAAAATTATTTTTTGAATTATTTACTATAGAAAAGGCAATCCCTGGCGTAATTAAAATTTGCGATAGTAAAAAATTATTTTGTGAATAATTTACTATAGAAAAGGCAATCCCTGGCGCACTTAAAATTTGCGATAGTAAAAAATTATTTTTTGAATAATTTACTGTGGAAAAGGCAATCCCTGGGATATTTAAAATTTGCGACAGTTGAAAATTATTTTTTTTACTATCGCAAATTTTAAGTGCGCCAGGGATTGCCTTTTCTATAGTAAATAATTCAAAAAATAATTTTCTACTGTCGCAAATTTTAATTACGCCAGGGATTGCCTTTTCTATAGTAAATTTCTCACAAAATAATTTTCAACTGTCGCAAATTTTAATGGCGCCAGGGATTGCCTTTTCTATAGTAAATTATTCAAAAAATAATTTTCTACTGTCGCAAATTTTAATTACGCCAGGGATTGCCTTTTCTATAGTAAATTATTCAAAAAATAATTTTCAACTGTCGCAAATTTTAATTACGCCAGGGATTGCCTTTTCTATAGTAAATTATTCAAAAAATAATTTTCTACTGTCGCAAATTTTAATTACGCCAGGGATTGCCTTTTCTATAGTAAATTATTCAAAAAATAATTTTCAACTGTCGCAAATTTTAATTACGCCAGGGATTGCCTTTTCTATAGTAAATTATTCAAAAAATAATTTTTTACTATCGCAAATTTTAAGTGCGCCAGGGATTGCCTTTTCTATAGTAAATTATTCAAAAAATAATTTTCAACTGTCGCAAATTTTAAATATCCCAGGGATTGCCTTTTCCACAGTAAATTATTCAAAAAATAATTTTCTACTGTCGCAAATTTTAAATATCCCAGGGATTGCCTTTTCCACAGTAAATTATTCAAAAAATAATTTTCTACTGTCACAAATTTTAATTACGCCAGGGATTGCCTTTTCTATAGTAAATTTCTCACAAAATAATTTTCTACTGTCGCAAATTTTAAATATCCCAGGGATTGCCTTTTCTATAGTAAATTATTCAAAAAATAATTTTTTACTATCGCAAATTTTAAGTGCGCCAGGGATTGCCTTTTCTATAGTAAATAATTCAAAAAATAATTTTCTACTGTCGCAAATTTTAATTACGCCAGGGATTGCCTTTTCTATAGTAAATTTCTCACAAAATAATTTTCAACTGTCGCAAATTTTAAGTGCGCCAGGGATTGCCTTTTCTATAGTAAATTTCTCACAAAATAATTTTCAACTGTCGCAAATTTTAAGTGCGCCAGGGATTGCCTTTTCTATAGTAAATTTCTCACAAAATAATTTTCAACTGTCGCAAATTTTAAATATCCCAGGGATTGCCTTTTCCACAGTAAATTATTCAAAAAATAATTTTCTACTGTCTCAAATTTTAATTGCGCCAGGGATTGCCTTTTCTATAGTAAATTATTCAAAAAATAATTTTCAACTGTCGCAAATTTTAATGGCGCCAGGGATTGCCTTTTCTATAGTAAATTATTCAAAAAATAATTTTCTACTGTCGCAAATTTTAATTACGCCAGGGATTGCCTTTTCTATAGTAAATTTCTCAAAAAATAATTTTTTACTATCGCAAATTTTAAATATCCCAGGGATTGCCTTTTCTATAGTAAATTTCTCACAAAATAATTTTCAACTGTCGCAAATTTTAAGTGCGCCAGGGATTGCCTTTTCTATAGTAAATTTCTCACAAAATAATTTTCAACTGTCGCAAATTTTAAATATCCCAGGGATTGCCTTTTCCACAGTAAATTATTCAAAAAATAATTTTTTACTATCGCAAATTTTAAATATCCCAGGGATTGCCTTTTCCACAGTAAATTATTCAAAAAATAATTTTCTACTGTCGCAAATTTTAATTACGCCAGGGATTGCCTTTTCTATAGTAAATTTCTCACAAAATAATTTTCAACTGTCGCAAATTTTAATTACGCCAGGGATTGCCTTTTCTATAGTAAATTTCTCACAAAATAATTTTCTACTGTCGCAAATTTTAATTACGCCAGGGATTGCCTTTTCTATAGTAAATTTCTCAAAAAATAATTTTCTACTGTCGCAAATTTTAAATATCCCAGGGATTGCCTTTTCCACAGTAAATAATTCAAAAAATAATTTTCTACTGTCGCAAATTTTAATTACGCCAGGGATTGCCTTTTCTATAGTAAATTATTCAAAAAATAATTTTCTACTGTCGCAAATTTTAATTACGCCAGGGATTGCCTTTTCTATAGTAAATTATTCAAAAAATAATTTTCTACTGTCGCAAATTTTAAATATCCCAGGGATTGCCTTTTCCACAGTAAATAATTCAAAAAATAATTTTCTACTGTCGCAAATTTTAATTACGCCAGGGATTGCCTTTTCTATAGTAAATTTCTCACAAAATAATTTTCTACTGTCGCAAATTTTAATTACGCCAGGGATTGCCTTTTCTATAGTAAATTTCTCACAAAATAATTTTCTACTGTCGCAAATTTTAAATATCCCAGGGATTGCCTTTTCCACAGTAAATTATTCAAAAAATAATTTTCTACTGTCGCAAATTTTAATTACGCCAGGGATTGCCTTTTCTATAGTAAATTTCTCACAAAATAATTTTCTACTGTCGCAAATTTTAATGGCGCCAGGGATTGCCTTTTCTATAGTAAATTATTCAAAAAATAATTTTCTACTGTCGCAAATTTTAATTACGCCAGGGATTGCCTTTTCTATAGTAAATTATTCAAAAAATAATTTTTTACTATCGCAAATTTTAAGTGCGCCAGGGATTGCCTTTTCTATAGTAAATTATTCAAAAAATAATTTTCAACTGTCGCAAATTTTAATTACGCCAGGGATTGCCTTTTCTATAGTAAATTATTCAAAAAATAATTTTCAACTGTCGCAAATTTTAATGGCGCCAGGGATTGCCTTTTCTATAGTAAATTATTCAAAAAATAATTTTTTACTGTCGCAAATTTTAAATATCCCAGGGATTGCCTTTTCTATAGTAAATTTCTCACAAAATAATTTTCAACTGTCGCAAATTTTAATTACGCCAGGGATTGCCTTTTCTATAGTAAATTTCTCACAAAATAATTTTCAACTGTCGCAAATTTTAATTACGCCAGGGATTGCCTTTTCTATAGTAAATTATTCAAAAAATAATTTTTTACTATCGCAAATTTTAAGTGCGCCAGGGATTGCCTTTTCTATAGTAAATTATTCAAAAAATAATTTTTTACTATCGCAAATTTTAAGTGCGCCAGGGATTGCCTTTTCTATAGTAAATAATTCAAAAAATAATTTTTTACTGTCGCAAATTTTAAATATCCCAGGGATTGCCTTTTCTATAGTAAATTTCTCACAAAATAATTTTCAACTGTCGCAAATTTTAAGTGCGCCAGGGATTGCCTTTTCTATAGTAAATTTCTCACAAAATAATTTTTTACTATCGCAAATTTTAATTACGCCAGGGATTGCCTTTTCTATAGTAAATTATTCAAAAAATAATTTTCTACTGTCGCAAATTTTAATTACGCCAGGGATTGCCTTTTCTATAGTAAATTTCTCACAAAATAATTTTCAACTGTCGCAAATTTTAATGGCGCCAGGGATTGCCTTTTCTATAGTAAATTATTCAAAAAATAATTTTTTACTGTCGCAAATTTTAAATATCCCAGGGATTGCCTTTTCTATAGTAAATTTCTCACAAAATAATTTTCAACTGTCGCAAATTTTAATTACGCCAGGGATTGCCTTTTCTATAGTAAATAATTCAAAAAATAATTTTTTACTGTCGCAAATTTTAATGGCGCCAGGGATTGCCTTTTCTATAGTAAATTATTCAAAAAATAATTTTTTACTATCGCAAATTTTAAGTGCGCCAGGGATTGCCTTTTCCACAGTAAATTATTCAAAAAATAATTTTCTACTGTCGCAAATTTTAATTACGCCAGGGATTGCCTTTTCTATAGTAAATTTCTCACAAAATAATTTTCTACTGTCTCAAATTTTAATTGCGCCAGGGATTGCCTTTTCTATAGTAAATTATTCAAAAAATAATTTTTTACTATCGCAAATTTTAAGTGCGCCAGGGATTGCCTTTTCTATAGTAAATTATTCAAAAAATAATTTTCTACTGTCGCAAATTTTAAATATCCCAGGGATTGCCTTTTCTATAGTAAATTTCTCACAAAATAATTTTCAACTGTCGCAAATTTTAATGGCGCCAGGGTTTGCCTTTTCTATAGTAAATTATTCAAAAAATAATTTTTTAATATCGCGAATTTTAATTACGCCAGGGATTGCCTTTTCTATAGTAAATTATTCAAAAAATAATTTTTTACTATCTCAAATTTTAATTACGCCAGGGATTGCCTTTTCTATAGTAAATTATTCAAAAAATAATTTTTTACTATCGCAAATATAAAATATCCCAGGGATTGCCTTTTCTATAGTAAATTATTCAAAAAATAATTTTCTACTGTCGCAAATTTTAATTACGCCAGGGATTGCCTTTTCTATAGTAAATTATTCAAAAAATAATTTTTTACTATCGCAAATTTTAATTACGCCAGGGATTGCCTTTTCTATAGTAAATTATTCAAAAAATAATTTTTTACTGTCGCAAATTTTAAATATCCCAGGGATTGCCTTTTCTATAGTAAATTTCTCACAAAATAATTTTCAACTGTCGCAAATTTTAATTACGCCAGGGATTGCCTTTTCTATAGTAAATTATTCAAAAAATAATTTTCTACTGTCGCAAATTTTAATTACGCCAGGGATTGCCTTTTCTATAGTAAATTTCTCACAAAATAATTTTTTACTATCGCAAGTTTTAAATATCCCAGGGATTGCCTTTTCTATAGTAAATTATTCAAAAAATAATTTTTTACTGTCGCAAATTTAAAATATCCCAGGGATTGCCTTTTCCACAGTAAATTATTCAAAAAATAATTTTCTACTGTCGCAAATTTTAATTACGCCAGGGATTGCCTTTTCTATAGTAAATTATTCAAAAAATAATTTTTTACTGTCGCAAATTTTAAATATCCCAGGGATTGCCTTTTCTATAGTAAATTTCTCACAAAATAATTTTCAACTGTCGCAAAATTTAATGGCGCCAGGGATTGCCTTTTCTATAGTAAATTATTCAAAAAATAATTTTCTACTGTCGCAAATTTTAATTACGCCAGGGATTGCCTTTTCTATAGTAAATTATTCAAAAAATAATTTTTTACTATCGCAAATTTTAATTACGCCAGGGATTGCCTTTTCTATAGTAAATTATTCAAAAAATAATTTTCAACTGTCGCAAATTTTAATGGCGCCAGGGATTGCCTTTTCTATAGTAAATTATTCAAAAAATAATTTTTTACTGTCGCAAATTTAAAATATCCCAGGGATTGCCTTTTCCACAGTAAATTATTCAAAAAATAATTTTCTACTGTCGCAAATTTTAATTACGCCAGGGATTGCCTTTTCTATAGTAAATTATTCAAAAAATAATTTTCAACTGTCGCAAATTTTAAGTGCGCCAGGGATTGCCTTTTCTATAGTAAATTATTCAAAAAATAATTTTTTACTATCGCAAATTTTAATTACGCCAGGGATTGCCTTTTCTATAGTAAATTATTCAAAAAATAATTTTCTACTGTCGCAAGTTTTAATTACGCCAGGGATTGCCTTTTCTATAGTAAATTTCTCACAAAATAATTTTCAACTGTCGCAAATTTTAATGGCGCCAGGGATTGCCTTTTCTATAGTAAATTATTCAAAAAATAATTTTCTACTGTCGCAAATTTTAATTACGCCAGGGATTGCCTTTTCTATAGTAAATTATTCAAAAAATAATTTTCAACTGTCGCAAATTTTAATGGCGCCAGGGATTGCCTTTTCTATAGTAAATTATTCAAAAAATAATTTTCTACTGTCGCAAATTTTAATTACGCCAGGGATTGCCTTTTCTATAGTAAATTATTCAAAAAATAATTTTCAACTGTCGCAAATTTTAAATATCCCAGGGATTGCCTTTTCTATAGTAAATTTCTCACAAAATAATTTTCAACTGTCGCAAATTTTAATGGCGCCAGGGATTGCCTTTTCTATAGTAAATTATTCAAAAAATAATTTTCTACTGTCGCAAGTTTTAATTACGCCAGGGATTGCCTTTTCTATAGTAAATTTCTCACAAAATAATTTTCAACTGTCGCAAATTTTAATGGCGCCAGGGATTGCCTTTTCTATAGTAAATTATTCAAAAAATAATTTTCTACTGTCGCAAATTTTAATTACGCCAGGGATTGCCTTTTCTATAGTAAATTATTCAAAAAATAATTTTCAACTGTCGCAAATTTTAAATATCCCAGGGATTGCCTTTTCTATAGTAAATTTCTCACAAAATAATTTTCAACTGTCGCAAATTTTAATGGCGCCAGGGATTGCCTTTTCTATAGTAAATTATTCAAAAAATAATTTTCTACTGTCGCAAATTTTAATTACGCCAGGGATTGCCTTTTCTATAGTAAATTATTCAAAAAATAATTTTTTACTATCGCAAATTTTAATTACGCCAGGGATTGCCTTTTCTATAGTAAATTATTCAAAAAATAATTTTCAACTGTCGCAAATTTTAATGGCGCCAGGGATTGCCTTTTCTATAGTAAATTATTCAAAAAATAATTTTTTACTGTCGCAAATTTAAAATATCCCAGGGATTGCCTTTTCCACAGTAAATTATTCAAAAAATAATTTTCTACTGTCGCAAATTTTAATTACGCCAGGGATTGCCTTTTCTATAGTAAATTATTCAAAAAATAATTTTCAACTGTCGCAAATTTTAAGTGCGCCAGGGATTGCCTTTTCTATAGTAAATTATTCAAAAAATAATTTTTTACTATCGCAAATTTTAATTACGCCAGGGATTGCCTTTTCTATAGTAAATTTCTCACAAAATAATTTTCAACTGTCGCAAATTTTAATGGCGCCAGGGATTGCCTTTTCTATAGTAAATTATTCAAAAAATAATTTTTTACTGTCGCAAATTTTAAATATCCCAGGGATTGCCTTTTCTATAGTAAATTATTCAAAAAATAATTTTCAACTGTCGCAAATTTTAAGTGCGCCAGGGATTGCCTTTTCTATAGTAAATTATTCAAAAAATAATTTTCTACTGTCGCAAATTTTAATTACGCCAGGGATTGCCTTTTCCATAGTAAATTTCTCAAAAAATAATTTCTTACTATCGCAAATTTTAATGGCGCCAGGGATTGCCTTTTCTATAGTAAATTATTCAAAAAATAATTTTTTACTATCGCAAATTTAAAATATCCCAGGGATTGCCTTTTCTATAGTAAATTTCTCACAAAATAATTTTCAACTGTCGCAAATTTTAATTACGCCAGGGATTGCCTTTTCTATAGTAAATTATTCAAAAAATAATTTTCTACTGTCGCAAATTTTAATTACGCCAGGGATTGCCTTTTCTATAGTAAATTATTCAAAAAATAATTTTTTACTGTCGCAAATTTTAAATATCCCAGGGATTGCCTTTTCTATAGTAAATTATTCAAAAAATAATTTTTTACTATCGCAAATTTTAATTACGCCAGGGATTGCCTTTTCTATAGTAAATTTCTCACAAAATAATTTTCAACTGTCGCAAATTTTAAGTGCGCCAGGGATTGCCTTTTCTATAGTAAATTATTCAAAAAATAATTTTTTACTGTCGCAAATTTAAAATATCCCAGGGATTGCCTTTTCTATAGTAAATTATTCAAAAAATAATTTTCAACTGTCGCAAATTTTAATGGCGCCAGGGATTGCCTTTTCTATAGTAAATTATTCAAAAAATAATTTTCAACTATCGCAAATTTTAAGTGCGCCAGGGATTGCCTTTTCTATAGTAAATAATTCAAAAAATAATTTTTTACTGTCGCAAATTTTAAATATCCCAGGGATTGCCTTTTCTATAGTAAATTTCTCACAAAATAATTTTCAACTGTCGCAAATTTTAATGGCGCCAGGGATTGCCTTTTCTATAGTAAATAATTCAAAAAATAATTTTTTACTATCGCAAATTTAAAATATCCCAGGGATTGCCTTTTCCACAGTAAATTATTCAAAAAATAATTTTCTACTGTCGCAAATTTTAATTACGCCAGGGATTGCCTTTTCTATAGTAAATTATTCAAAAAATAATTTTTTACTATCGCAAATTTTAATTACGCCAGGGATTGCCTTTTCTATAGTAAATTATTCAAAAAATAATTTTCTACTGTCGCAAATTTTAATTACGCCAGGGATTGCCTTTTCTATAGTAAATTATTCAAAAAATAATTTTCTACTGTCGCAAATTTTAATTACGCCAGGGATTGCCTTTTCTATAGTAAATTATTCAAAAAATAATTTTTTACTGTCGCAAATTTTAAATATCCCAGGGATTGCCTTTTCTATAGTAAATTTCTCACAAAATAATTTTCAACTGTCGCAAATTTTAATGGCGCCAGGGATTGCCTTTTCTATAGTAAATTATTCAAAAAATAATTTTTTACTATCGCAAATTTTAAGTGCGCCAGGGATTGCCTTTTCTATAGTAAATTTCTCACAAAATAATTTTCTACTGTCGCAAATTTTAAATATCCCAGGGATTGCCTTTTCTATAGTAAATTATTCAAAAAATAATTTTTTACTATCGCAAATTTTAAGTGCGCCAGGGATTGCCTTTTCTATAGTAAATTATTCAAAAAATAATTTTCAACTGTCGCAAATTTTAATGGCGCCAGGGATTGCCTTTTCTATAGTAAATTATTCAAAAAATAATTTTTTACTGTCGCAAATTTTAAATATCCCAGGGATTGCCTTTTCTATAGTAAATTATTCAAAAAATAATTTTTTACTGTCGCAAATTTTAAATATCCCAGGGATTGCCTTTTCTATAGTAAATTTCTCACAAAATAATTTTCAACTGTCGCAAATTTTAATGGCGCCAGGGATTGCCTTTTCTATAGTAAATTTCTCACAAAATAATTTTCAACTGTCGCAAATTTTAATGGCGCCAGGGATTGCCTTTTCTATAGTAAATTATTCAAAAAATAATTTTTTACTATCGCAAATTTTAAGTGCGCCAGGGATTGCCTTTTCTATAGTAAATTATTCAAAAAATAATTTTCAACTGTCGCAAATTTTAATGGCGCCAGGGATTGCCTTTTCTATAGTAAATTATTCAAAAAATAATTTTTTACTGTCGCAAATTTTAAATATCCCAGGGATTGCCTTTTCTATAGTAAATTATTCAAAAAATAATTTTTTACTGTCGCAAATTTTAAATATCCCAGGGATTGCCTTTTCTATAGTAAATTTCTCACAAAATAATTTTCAACTGTCGCAAATTTTAATGGCGCCAGGGATTGCCTTTTCTATAGTAAATTATTCAAAAAATAATTTTCTACTGTCGCAAATTTTAATTACGCCAGGGATTGCCTTTTCTATAGTAAATTATTCAAAAAATAATTTTTTACTATCGCAAATTTTAATTACGCCAGGGATTGCCTTTTCTATAGTAAATTATTCAAAAAATAATTTTCAACTGTCGCAAATTTTAATGGCGCCAGGGATTGCCTTTTCTATAGTAAATTATTCAAAAAATAATTTTCTACTGTCGCAAATTTTAATTACGCCAGGGATTGCCTTTTCTATAGTAAATTATTCAAAAAATAATTTTTTACTATCGCAAATTTTAAGTGCGCCAGGGATTGCCTTTTCTATAGTAAATTATTCAAAAAATAATTTTCTACTGTCGCAAATTTTAATTACGCCAGGGATTGCCTTTTCTATAGTAAATTTCTCAAAAAATAATTTTTTACTATCGCAAATTTTAAGTGCGCCAGGGATTGCCTTTTCTATAGTAAATTATTCAAAAAATAATTTTCAACTGTCGCAAATTTTAATGGCGCCAGGGATTGCCTTTTCTATAGTAAATTATTCAAAAAATAATTTTTTACTATCGCAAATTTTAAATATCCCAGGGATTGCCTTTTCTATAGTAAATTATTCAAAAAATAATTTTTTACTATCGCAAATTTTAAGTGCGCCAGGGATTGCCTTTTCTATAGTAAATAATTCAAAAAATAATTTTCTACTGTCGCAAATTTTAATTACGCCAGGGATTGCCTTTTCTATAGTAAATTTCTCACAAAATAATTTTCAACTGTCGCAAATTTTAAGTGCGCCAGGGATTGCCTTTTCTATAGTAAATTTCTCACAAAATAATTTTCAACTGTCGCAAATTTTAAGTGCGCCAGGGATTGCCTTTTCTATAGTAAATTTCTCACAAAATAATTTTCAACTGTCGCAAATTTTAAATATCCCAGGGATTGCCTTTTCCACAGTAAATTATTCAAAAAATAATTTTCTACTGTCTCAAATTTTAATTACGCCAGGGATTGCCTTTTCTATAGTAAATTTCTCAAAAAATAATTTTTTACTATCGCAAATTTTAAGTGCGCCAGGGATTGCCTTTTCTATAGTAAATTATTCAAAAAATAATTTTCAACTGTCGCAAATTTTAATGGCGCCAGGGATTGCCTTTTCTATAGTAAATTATTCAAAAAATAATTTTCTACTGTCGCAAATTTTAATTACGCCAGGGATTGCCTTTTCTATAGTAAATTTCTCAAAAAATAATTTTTTACTATCGCAAATTTTAAGTGCGCCAGGGATTGCCTTTTCTATAGTAAATTATTCAAAAAATAATTTTCAACTGTCGCAAATTTTAATGGCGCCAGGGATTGCCTTTTCTATAGTAAATTATTCAAAAAATAATTTTCTACTGTCGCAAATTTTAATTACGCCAGGGATTGCCTTTTCTATAGTAAATTTCTCAAAAAATAGTTTTTTACTATCGCAAATTTTAAATATCCCAGGGATTGCCTTTTCTATAGTAAATTTCTCACAAAATAATTTTCAACTGTCGCAAATTTTAAGTGCGCCAGGGATTGCCTTTTCTATAGTAAATTTCTCACAAAATAATTTTCAACTGTCGCAAATTTTAAATATCCCAGGGATTGCCTTTTCCACAGTAAATTATTCAAAAAATAATTTTCTACTGTCTCAAATTTTAATTACGCCAGGGATTGCCTTTTCTATAGTAAATTTCTCAAAAAATAATTTTTTACTATCGCAAATTTTAAGTGCGCCAGGGATTGCCTTTTCTATAGTAAATTATTCAAAAAATAATTTTCAACTGTCGCAAATTTTAATGGCGCCAGGGATTGCCTTTTCTATAGTAAATTATTCAAAAAATAATTTTCTACTGTCGCAAATTTTAATTACGCCAGGGATTGCCTTTTCTATAGTAAATTTCTCAAAAAATAATTTTTTACTATCGCAAATTTTAAGTGCGCCAGGGATTGCCTTTTCTATAGTAAATTATTCAAAAAATAATTTTCAACTGTCGCAAATTTTAATGGCGCCAGGGATTGCCTTTTCTATAGTAAATTATTCAAAAAATAATTTTTTACTATCGCAAATTTTAAATATCCCAGGGATTGCCTTTTCTATAGTAAATTATTCAAAAAATAATTTTTTACTATCGCAAATTTTAAGTGCGCCAGGGATTGCCTTTTCTATAGTAAATAATTCAAAAAATAATTTTCTACTGTCGCAAATTTTAATTACGCCAGGGATTGCCTTTTCTATAGTAAATTTCTCACAAAATAATTTTCAACTGTCGCAAATTTTAAGTGCGCCAGGGATTGCCTTTTCTATAGTAAATTTCTCACAAAATAATTTTCAACTGTCGCAAATTTTAAGTGCGCCAGGGATTGCCTTTTCTATAGTAAATTTCTCACAAAATAATTTTCAACTGTCGCAAATTTTAAATATCCCAGGGATTGCCTTTTCCACAGTAAATTATTCAAAAAATAATTTTCTACTGTCTCAAATTTTAATTACGCCAGGGATTGCCTTTTCTATAGTAAATTTCTCAAAAAATAATTTTTTACTATCGCAAATTTTAAGTGCGCCAGGGATTGCCTTTTCTATAGTAAATTATTCAAAAAATAATTTTCAACTGTCGCAAATTTTAATGGCGCCAGGGATTGCCTTTTCTATAGTAAATTATTCAAAAAATAATTTTCTACTGTCGCAAATTTTAATTACGCCAGGGATTGCCTTTTCTATAGTAAATTTCTCAAAAAATAATTTTTTACTATCGCAAATTTTAAGTGCGCCAGGGATTGCCTTTTCTATAGTAAATTATTCAAAAAATAATTTTCAACTGTCGCAAATTTTAATGGCGCCAGGGATTGCCTTTTCTATAGTAAATTATTCAAAAAATAATTTTCTACTGTCGCAAATTTTAATTACGCCAGGGATTGCCTTTTCTATAGTAAATTTCTCAAAAAATAGTTTTTTACTATCGCAAATTTTAAATATCCCAGGGATTGCCTTTTCTATAGTAAATTTCTCACAAAATAATTTTCAACTGTCGCAAATTTTAAGTGCGCCAGGGATTGCCTTTTCTATAGTAAATTTCTCACAAAATAATTTTCAACTGTCGCAAATTTTAAATATCCCAGGGATTGCCTTTTCCACAGTAAATTATTCAAAAAATAATTTTCTACTGTCTCAAATTTTAATTACGCCAGGGATTGCCTTTTCTATAGTAAATTTCTCAAAAAATAATTTTTTACTATCGCAAATTTTAAGTGCGCCAGGGATTGCCTTTTCTATAGTAAATTATTCAAAAAATAATTTTCAACTGTCGCAAATTTTAATGGCGCCAGGGATTGCCTTTTCTATAGTAAATTATTCAAAAAATAATTTTCTACTGTCGCAAATTTTAATTACGCCAGGGATTGCCTTTTCTATAGTAAATTTCTCAAAAAATAATTTTTTACTATCGCAAATTTTAAGTGCGCCAGGGATTGCCTTTTCTATAGTAAATTATTCAAAAAATAATTTTCAACTGTCGCAAATTTTAATGGCGCCAGGGATTGCCTTTTCTATAGTAAATTATTCAAAAAATAATTTTCTACTGTCGCAAATTTTAATTACGCCAGGGATTGCCTTTTCTATAGTAAATTTCTCAAAAAATAGTTTTTTACTATCGCAAATTTTAAATATCCCAGGGATTGCCTTTTCTATAGTAAATTTCTCACAAAATAATTTTCAACTGTCGCAAATTTTAAGTGCGCCAGGGATTGCCTTTTCTATAGTAAATTTCTCACAAAATAATTTTCAACTGTCGCAAATTTTAAATATACCAGGGATTGCCTTTTCCACAGTAAATTATTCAAAAAATAATTTTTTACTATCGCAAATTTTAAATATCCCAGGGATTGCCTTTTCCACAGTAAATTATTCAAAAAATAATTTTCTACTGTCGCAAATTTTAATTACGCCAGGGATTGCCTTTTCTATAGTAAATTTCTCACAAAATAATTTTCAACTGTCGCAAATTTTAATTACGCCAGGGATTGCCTTTTCTATAGTAAATTTCTCACAAAATAATTTTCTACTGTCGCAAATTTTAATTACGCCAGGGATTGCCTTTTCTATAGTAAATTTCTCAAAAAATAATTTTCTACTGTCGCAAATTTTAATTACGCCAGGGATTGCCTTTTCTATAGTAAATTTCTCACAAAATAATTTTCAACTGTCGCAAATTTTAAGTGCGCCAGGGATTGCCTTTTCTATAGTAAATTTCTCACAAAATAATTTTCAACTGTCGCAAATTTTAAGTGCGCCAGGGATTGCCTTTTCTATAGTAAATTTCTCACAAAATAATTTTCAACTGTCGCAAATTTTAAATATCCCAGGGATTGCCTTTTCCACAGTAAATTATTCAAAAAATAATTTTCTACTGTCTCAAATTTTAATTACGCCAGGGATTGCCTTTTCTATAGTAAATTTCTCAAAAAATAATTTTTTACTATCGCAAATTTTAAGTGCGCCAGGGATTGCCTTTTCTATAGTAAATTATTCAAAAAATAATTTTCAACTGTCGCAAATTTTAATGGCGCCAGGGATTGCCTTTTCTATAGTAAATTATTCAAAAAATAATTTTCTACTGTCGCAAATTTTAATTACGCCAGGGATTGCCTTTTCTATAGTAAATTTCTCAAAAAATAATTTTTTACTATCGCAAATTTTAAGTGCGCCAGGGATTGCCTTTTCTATAGTAAATTATTCAAAAAATAATTTTCAACTGTCGCAAATTTTAATGGCGCCAGGGATTGCCTTTTCTATAGTAAATTATTCAAAAAATAATTTTCTACTGTCGCAAATTTTAATTACGCCAGGGATTGCCTTTTCTATAGTAAATTTCTCAAAAAATAGTTTTTTACTATCGCAAATTTTAAATATCCCAGGGATTGCCTTTTCTATAGTAAATTTCTCACAAAATAATTTTCAACTGTCGCAAATTTTAAGTGCGCCAGGGATTGCCTTTTCTATAGTAAATTTCTCACAAAATAATTTTCAACTGTCGCAAATTTTAAATATCCCAGGGATTGCCTTTTCCACAGTAAATTATTCAAAAAATAATTTTCTACTGTCTCAAATTTTAATTACGCCAGGGATTGCCTTTTCTATAGTAAATTTCTCAAAAAATAATTTTTTACTATCGCAAATTTTAAGTGCGCCAGGGATTGCCTTTTCTATAGTAAATTATTCAAAAAATAATTTTCAACTGTCGCAAATTTTAATGGCGCCAGGGATTGCCTTTTCTATAGTAAATTATTCAAAAAATAATTTTCTACTGTCGCAAATTTTAATTACGCCAGGGATTGCCTTTTCTATAGTAAATTTCTCAAAAAATAATTTTTTACTATCGCAAATTTTAAGTGCGCCAGGGATTGCCTTTTCTATAGTAAATTATTCAAAAAATAATTTTCAACTGTCGCAAATTTTAATGGCGCCAGGGATTGCCTTTTCTATAGTAAATTATTCAAAAAATAATTTTCTACTGTCGCAAATTTTAATTACGCCAGGGATTGCCTTTTCTATAGTAAATTTCTCAAAAAATAGTTTTTTACTATCGCAAATTTTAAATATCCCAGGGATTGCCTTTTCTATAGTAAATTTCTCACAAAATAATTTTCAACTGTCGCAAATTTTAAGTGCGCCAGGGATTGCCTTTTCTATAGTAAATTTCTCACAAAATAATTTTCAACTGTCGCAAATTTTAAATATACCAGGGATTGCCTTTTCCACAGTAAATTATTCAAAAAATAATTTTTTACTATCGCAAATTTTAAATATCCCAGGGATTGCCTTTTCCACAGTAAATTATTCAAAAAATAATTTTCTACTGTCGCAAATTTTAATTACGCCAGGGATTGCCTTTTCTATAGTAAATTTCTCACAAAATAATTTTCAACTGTCGCAAATTTTAATTACGCCAGGGATTGCCTTTTCTATAGTAAATTTCTCACAAAATAATTTTCTACTGTCGCAAATTTTAATTACGCCAGGGATTGCCTTTTCTATAGTAAATTTCTCAAAAAATAATTTTCTACTGTCGCAAATTTTAAATATCCCAGGGATTGCCTTTTCCACAGTAAATAATTCAAAAAATAATTTTCTACTGTCGCAAATTTTAATTACGCCAGGGATTGCCTTTTCTATAGTAAATTATTCAAAAAAATAATTTTCTACTGTCGCAAATTTTAATTACGCCAGGGATTGCCTTTTCTATAGTAAATTATTCAAAAAATAATTTTCTACTGTCGCAAATTTTAAATATCCCAGGGATTGCCTTTTCCACAGTAAATAATTCAAAAAATAATTTTCTACTGTCGCAAATTTTAATTACGCCAGGGATTGCCTTTTCTATAGTAAATTTCTCACAAAATAATTTTCTACTGTCGCAAATTTTAATTACGCCAGGGATTGCCTTTTCTATAGTAAATTTCTCACAAAATAATTTTCTACTGTCGCAAATTTTAAATATCCCAGGGATTGCCTTTTCCACAGTAAATTATTCAAAAAATAATTTTCTACTGTCGCAAATTTTAATTACGCCAGGGATTGCCTTTTCTATAGTAAATTTCTCACAAATAATTTTCTACTGTCGCAAATTTTAATGGCGCCAGGGATTGCCTTTTCTATAGTAAATTATTCAAAAAATAATTTTCTACTGTCGCAAATTTTAATTACGCCAGGGATTGCCTTTTCTATAGTAAATTATTCAAAAAATAATTTTTTACTATCGCAAATTTTAAGTGCGCCAGGGATTGCCTTTTCTATAGTAAATTATTCAAAAAATAATTTTCAACTGTCGCAAATTTTAATTACGCCAGGGATTGCCTTTTCTATAGTAAATTATTCAAAAAATAATTTTCAACTGTCGCAAATTTTAATGGCGCCAGGGATTGCCTTTTCTATAGTAAATTATTCAAAAAATAATTTTTTACTGTCGCAAATTTTAAATATCCCAGGGATTGCCTTTTCTATAGTAAATTTCTCACAAAATAATTTTCAACTGTCGCAAATTTTAATTACGCCAGGGATTGCCTTTTCTATAGTAAATTTCTCACAAAATAATTTTCAACTGTCGCAAATTTTAATTACGCCAGGGATTGCCTTTTCTATAGTAAATTATTCAAAAAATAATTTTTTACTATCGCAAATTTTAAGTGCGCCAGGGATTGCCTTTTCTATAGTAAATTATTCAAAAAATAATTTTTTACTATCGCAAATTTTAAGTGCGCCAGGGATTGCCTTTTCTATAGTAAATAATTCAAAAAATAATTTTTTACTGTCGCAAATTTTAAATATCCCAGGGATTGCCTTTTCTATAGTAAATTTCTCACAAAATAATTTTCAACTGTCGCAAATTTTAAGTGCGCCAGGGATTGCCTTTTCTATAGTAAATTTCTCACAAAATAATTTTTTACTATCGCAAATTTTAATTACGCCAGGGATTGCCTTTTCTATAGTAAATTATTCAAAAAATAATTTTCTACTGTCGCAAATTTTAATTACGCCAGGGATTGCCTTTTCTATAGTAAATTTCTCACAAAATAATTTTCAACTGTCGCAAATTTTAATGGCGCCAGGGATTGCCTTTTCTATAGTAAATTATTCAAAAAATAATTTTTTACTGTCGCAAATTTTAAATATCCCAGGGATTGCCTTTTCTATAGTAAATTTCTCACAAAATAATTTTCAACTGTCGCAAATTTTAATTACGCCAGGGATTGCCTTTTCTATAGTAAATAATTCAAAAAATAATTTTTTACTGTCGCAAATTTTAATGGCGCCAGGGATTGCCTTTTCTATAGTAAATTATTCAAAAAATAATTTTTTACTATCGCAAATTTTAAGTGCGCCAGGGATTGCCTTTTCCACAGTAAATTATTCAAAAAATAATTTTCTACTGTCGCAAATTTTAATTACGCCAGGGATTGCCTTTTCTATAGTAAATTTCTCACAAAATAATTTTCTACTGTCTCAAATTTTAATTGCGCCAGGGATTGCCTTTTCTATAGTAAATTATTCAAAAATAATTTTTTACTATCGCAAATTTTAAGTGCGCCAGGGATTGCCTTTTCTATAGTAAATTATTCAAAAAATAATTTTCTACTGTCGCAAATTTTAAATATCCCAGGGATTGCCTTTTCTATAGTAAATTTCTCACAAAATAATTTTCAACTGTCGCAAATTTTAATGGCGCCAGGGATTGCCTTTTCTATAGTAAATTATTCAAAAAATAATTTTTTACTATCGCAAATTTTAATTACGCCAGGGATTGCCTTTTCTATAGTAAATTATTCAAAAAATAATTTTTTACTATCGCAAATTTTAATTACGCCAGGGATTGCCTTTTCTATAGTAAATTATTCAAAAAATAATTTTTTACTATCGCAAATTTAAAATATCCCAGGGATTGCCTTTTCTATAGTAAATTATTCAAAAAATAATTTTCTACTGTCGCAAATTTTAATTACGCCAGGGATTGCCTTTTCTATAGTAAATTATTCAAAAAATAATTTTTTACTATCGCAAATTTTAATTACGCCAGGGATTGCCTTTTCTATAGTAAATTATTCAAAAAATAATTTTTTACTGTCGCAAATTTTAAATATCCCAGGGATTGCCTTTTCTATAGTAAATTTCTCACAAAATAATTTTCAACTGTCGCAAATTTTAATTACGCCAGGGATTGCCTTTTCTATAGTAAATTATTCAAAAAATAATTTTCTACTGTCGCAAATTTTAATTACGCCAGGGATTGCCTTTTCTATAGTAAATTTCTCACAAAATAATTTTTTACTATCGCAAGTTTTAAATATCCCAGGGATTGCCTTTTCTATAGTAAATTATTCAAAAAATAATTTTTTACTGTCGCAAATTTAAAATATCCCAGGGATTGCCTTTTCCACAGTAAATTATTCAAAAAATAATTTTCTACTGTCGCAAATTTTAATTACGCCAGGGATTGCCTTTTCTATAGTAAATTATTCAAAAAATAATTTTTTACTGTCGCAAATTTTAAATATCCCAGGGATTGCCTTTTCTATAGTAAATTTCTCACAAAATAATTTTTTCAACTGTCGCAAATTTTAATGGCGCCAGGGATTGCCTTTTCTATAGTAAATTATTCAAAAAATAATTTTCTACTGTCGCAAATTTTAATTACGCAGGGATTGCCTTTTCTATAGTAAATTATTCAAAAAATAATTTTCAACTGTCGCAAATTTTAATGGCGCCAGGGGATTGCCTTTTCTATAGTAAATTATTCAAAAAATAATTTTTTACTGTCGCAAATTTAAAATATCCCAGGGATTGCCTTTTCCACAGTAAATTATTCAAAAAATAATTTTTCTACTGTCGCAAATTTTAATTACGCCAGGGATTGCCTTTTCTATAGTAAATTAATTCAAAAAATAATTTTCAACTGTCGCAAATTTTAAGTGCGCCAGGGATTGCCTTTTTCTATAGTAAATTATTCAAAAAATAATTTTTTTACTATCGCAAATTTTAATTACGCCAGGATTGCCTTTTCTATAGTAAATTTCTCACAAAATAATTTTCAACTGTCGCAAATTTTAATGGCGCCAGGGATTGCCTTTTCTATAGTAAATTATTCAAAAAATAATTTTTTACTGTCGCAAATTTTAAATATCCCAGGGATTGCCTTTTCTATAGTAAATTATTCAAAAAATAATTTTCAACTGTCGCAATTTTAAGTGCGCCCAGGGATTGCCCTTTTCTATAGTAAATTATTCAAAAAATAATTTTCTACTGTCGCAAATTTTAATTACGCCAGGGATTGCCTTTTCTATAGTAAATTTCTCAAAAAATAATTTTTTTACTATCGCAAATTTTAATGGCGCCAGGGATTGCCTTTTCTATAGTAAATTATTCAAAAAATAATTTTTTACTATCGCAAATTTAAAATATCCCAGGGATTGCCTTTTCTATAGTAAATTTCTCACAAAATAATTTTCAACTGTCGCAAATTTTAATTACGCCAGGGATTGCCTTTTCTATAGTAAATTATTCAAAAAATAATTTTCTACTGTCGCAAATTTTAATTACGCCAGGGATTGCCTTTTCTATAGTAAATTATTCAAAAAATAATTTTTTACTGTCGCAAATTTTAAATATCCCAGGGATTGCCTTTTCTATAGTAAATTATTCAAAAAATAATTTTTTACTATCGCAAATTTTAATTACGCCAGGGATTGCCTTTTCTATAGTAAATTTCTCACAAAATAATTTTCAACTGTCGCAAATTTTAAGTGCGCCAGGGATTGCCTTTTCTATAGTAAATTATTCAAAAAAATAATTTTTTACTGTCGCAAATTTAAAATATCCCAGGGATTGCCTTTTCTATAGTAAATTATTCAAAAAATAATTTTCAACTGTCGCAAATTTTAATGGCGCCAGGGATTGCCTTTTCTATAGTAAATTATTCAAAAAATAATTTTTCAACTATCGCAAATTTTAAGTGCGCCAGGGATTGCCTTTTCTATAGTAAATAATTCAAAAAAATAATTTTTTACTGTCGCAAATTTTAAATATCCCAGGGATTGCCTTTTCTATAGTAAATTTCTCACAAAATAATTTTCAACTGTCGCAAATTTTAATGGCGCCAGGGATTGCCTTTTCTATAGTAAATAATTCAAAAAATAATTTTTTACTATCGCAAATTTAAAATATCCCAGGGATTGCCTTTTCCACAGTAAATTATTCAAAAAATAATTTTCTACTGTCGCAAATTTTAATTACGCCAGGGATTGCCTTTTCTATAGTAAATTATTCAAAAAATAATTTTTTACTATCGCAAATTTTAATTACGCCAGGGATTGCCTTTTCTATAGTAAATTATTCAAAAAATAATTTTCTACTGTCGCAAATTTTAATTACGCCAGGGATTGCCTTTTCTATAGTAAATTATTCAAAAAATAATTTTCTACTGTCGCAAATTTTAATTACGCCAGGGATTGCCTTTTCTATAGTAAATTATTCAAAAAATAATTTTTTACTGTCGCAAATTTTAAATATCCCAGGGATTGCCTTTTCTATAGTAAATTTCTCACAAAATAATTTTCAACTGTCGCAAATTTTAATGGCGCCAGGGATTGCCTTTTCTATAGTAAATTATTCAAAAAATAATTTTTTACTATCGCAAATTTTAAGTGCGCCAGGGATTGCCTTTTCTATAGTAAATTTCTCACAAAATAATTTTTCTACTGTCGCAAATTTTAAATATCCCAGGGATTGCCTTTTCTATAGTAAATTATTCAAAAAATAATTTTTTACTATCGCAAATTTTAAGTGCGCCAGGGATTGCCTTTTCTATAGTAAATTATTCAAAAAATAATTTTCAACTGTCGCAAATTTTAATGGCGCCAGGGATTGCCTTTTCTATAGTAAATTATTCAAAAAATAATTTTTTACTGTCGGCAAATTTTAAATATCCCAGGGATTGCCTTTTCTATAGTAAATTATTCAAAAAAATAATTTTTACTGTCGCAAATTTTAAATATCCCAGGGATTGCCTTTTCTATAGTAAATTTCTCCACAAAATAATTTTCAACTGTCGCAAATTTTAATGGCGCCAGGGATTGCCTTTTCTATAGTAAATTTCTCACAAAATAATTTTCAACTGTCGCAAATTTTAATGGCGCCAGGATTGCCTTTTCTATAGTAAATTATTCAAAAAATAATTTTTTACTATCGCAAATTTTAAGTGCGCCAGGGATTGCCTTTTCTATAGTAAATTATTCAAAAAATAATTTTTCAACTGTCGCAAATTTTAATGCGCCAGGGATTGCCTTTTCTATAGTAAATTATTCAAAAAATAATTTTTTACTGTCGCAAATTTTAAATATCCCAGGGATTGCCTTTTCTATAGTAAATTATTCAAAAAATAATTTTTTACTGTCGCAAATTTTAAATATCCCAGGGATTGCCTTTTCTATAGTAAATTTCTCACAAAATAATTTCAACTGTCGCAAATTTTAATGGCGCCAGGGGATTGCCTTTTCTATAGTAAATTATTCAAAAAATAATTTTCTACTGTCGCAAATTTTAATTACGCCAGGGATTGCCTTTTCTATAGTAAATTATTCAAAAAATAATTTTTTACTATC